>JAKSZT010054083.1:140817-150939 GCA_026826555.1 Tolypeutes matacus | reverse complement strand
TGGGTGGATGGATGGATGGATGGATGGATGGATGGATGGATGGATGGGTGGGTGGGTGACACATACTTGGCTTAAGATTTTACTTTGTCCACCTTTCTGCTTGTTCCAAAAGAATTTCACATTGAAGGCCATTTATCTTTTCTTGGAGATCTGTAGGAAGGAGATTTTTAAAATAACCTCTTTTAATAAACACATCTGTAATCCAACCTTATTGCTAGAAATTCATTACTTCTGGCTTTATTATAATTCCCATCTAATTGTTTCATCCTTGGCAGAGGTGGAAAGTTACTTGATAATCTGTGCTGGATTTATTTATGAACAAGTGGACTGCTCCCCTTCACTGGCACTGCTATTTCAGTTTATAATGCCCATCCTCACCTCCGTCCACCTGACCAGCTCCTACTCTGCTTTTAAACTCAAACTTTTGAGTTTATGATTAACCTTATTCAGATTATTTCATTGGCTTGATGGTTCAGGTAGGCATTTGCCTTGTTTTTTTCTACCTAAGGGCAACTGAGCACCTAGCTCCTCAACATATCTGCATAATTCGTAGCATTGTTACCAAGTGAAATCTTACCCTCGTGGCTGCACATCCTTATTCATCTTGCACCACCTTCAGGGCCAAGCTGTGGGGAGGCGTGTGATGCTTCACAAATGACAAGAGCTCAGATGGCCGGCCCAGGAGGTCTGACCTCTGGGCTTATGCCCAAGACATGGAGCATGGTGGTACACTTTGTACTTAATTTGAAAGAAATTGATAGTTGAAAACAAAGCACGGATATTACTTTCATAATTTTCTGTTTTGAGGTGGTTTTGTCCCCTCATTTTTCTAAACCGGAGCTAGAATGGAAAAGATGTTTATACTCTAAGTTAGAGTCCCTAACTGCTCTCCCCGGCAGGAGAGCATTTATCAGCTAGCATTCTCTCTGCTGCCAATAACAGAATTACCCACTGAAAGTGGCTTTAAATAATAAGTTTCTATTTTCTCACCTGAGAAATCTGGAAGTAGATGGTTCCAGGTTGGATCTAGGGATGAACAATCCATGACTCAGGCACTTTCTGGTCTTTCCTCTGTATCATTTTGAACGTTTTTTTTTTTTTTTTTAATGTTTTTTTTTTTTTTTTTTCCCCCCCCCCCCCATAGCTCCCTCGTCTGTCTGCTTGTTGTTTTGAGCTCACTGTCTGCTTGCTGTGTCTGCTCATCTTCCTTAGGAGGCACCAGGAACTGAACTTGGCACCTCCCATGTGGGAAGCAGCACCCAACCACTTGAGCCACTTCCGCTTCCTGTTTGTTGTGTCTCCTTGTTGCACCATCTTGTTGAGTCAGCTCGTTGCATCAGCTAGCTGTCTGCTCGTCTTCTTTAGGAGGCACTGGGAACCAAACCCAGGACCTCCCATGTGGGAGGTAGGTGCCCAACTGCTTGAGCCACATCCGCCCCCCTGAACATGTAACTTTTGTCTTTAGGTTCTTGCCCCATAGTGGCTGCATGGCTCCAGGCATCACATTCTCTCCCTGTTGTGTGCAAAGTCAGGAAGAAAGAGGAGGAAAATATTTCCCAGAAGCCCCTTGGAGACTTAACCATAAATGTAACCTGGCAAACCCTGGTTGCAAGGGAGGCGGGGAATGTAAATATCTCACATATTCAGTTTCCATCATGGGAGGTATTCTATTAGGAAAGAAGAGAATGGCTATTGGGTGGGCAAACAAGACCATCTGCCACAGAGAATATCTTGCATGTATAATCCATCTCCCACCAAATAGGTATGGTGTACCCGCTGGGTGCCGAGGGAGGGGCTTCACACATGGGGCTTGGCCCCTGCCCTGCCCAGGAGAGGCAGTACTCATCAGACAGAGCTTCCAACTCAGCAAGGAGGTGCAAGATACTCTTGGAAACTGGGCACCGGAATGAGAAACTAGTTTTGCCATGGAGAATTGAAGAGAGTTTCATGGAGGAAGTGATGTTTTAGCTGTGTCTTAAAGGATAAATAGGAGTTTACCAGATGAAAAAGGCAAGAAAAAACCATTTCAAGCCCAGGGGGCAGCAAGGGCTGACCCAGCGCTCTGAAAAAGCCTGTTTTTATTTTCACTGCCCACCACCATCCCCTCCTTAGTTTTCTATCACCATCATTGCTCTCCCCCCATCCCCTCAATCTCCCACCCCCAGCCCTGCCCTGAATGTGCTCATCTCCATTTTGGCAACAGAGATGTTTTTGCTCATTCCACTTGGGGATTCTTCATTTGGAGGGTTGCCAGGTCCTTGAGTGGGTGGGATGGGCAGCTGGGGGGCATCTATTCTTTGTTCAGCCCTCTATGGCATCCTCACCTTTTGGGGGAGGCACTGGCCCTTAGGCTCTGCGGCCGGGGGAGGGGTCTAGTGGAGGCAGCATTCTCAGCATCCCCAACTTCCCCAACTTCCATCCCTCCACTAGGCATGGTCCAGACGTGAGCACAGGACTCAGGCCCAGCCCCCTGGAGGCCTTCCTCAGAGCTCTTCAAATCAAGCTGAAAGAAAGGGCTGCTTTACCTCTCTGGGTTCAAAACGTAAGGGCAGATGGTGTGCAGAGGCTGATCTGAGAAACGGGGAGCATCCCGTGAATTCCTTCCCTCCTCCAGCTGCGCCCGGCACCTCAGGGCTGGAAGCCACCAATCACCATTCTTCACTCAGGTTATTTGGAGTCAGGTTTTATGTCTTGACAATAAAATCTTGACTAATATAATAAATAGCATATCATCCCCAACGGCCACGGATGGCCACGGATGGCCGCGGTCTGTTGCCTCGCTGCCTCCTCTCCTGGGGGCACTGTCCCTGTCCTCATGATGTGTTCCCTTGTGTCCTGCTGTCTGAGGCTTGCTCCAGCCTCTCTGCTCCCATTTCTCCTAAGCCCTTTTTTCTGTGGCTTCTTCTCCCTTCAGGCCACCAAGTGGCTCCTGTGGTCCTACAAACACATCCAGAGTAGGGCTGGCTCTGACAAATAGATAACAATCCAGACTTGGTAAGGAGACACTTTATTCGAAATGATTATGGTAAGGGGTGAAGGAGCTATTGCAATAGAGAGAGCGTCCATCAGATCAGCGAGCGTCTCAAGGCAAAAAGGCCTTTTGTTTTATAGCGAGGAAAGAACCAGGTGCAGGGAGCTGGGATGAAAGGTCAGCGTGATCAGAGAATGTTCTGTGCTGAAGCAGCCTATTTTCTGGGAGGCGCCCATAAAGTTCAGGGGTCTAGAGGAAGGAGAGAGGCTTAACCAAAGTTTGGTTAGCAGGCACTTTGTTCCCGTGGATCAGTGGGATAAGCATTCATGAGGCAAAAGAGGGGGTGCTGAGCATCTGCGTCTGCCCTTGTCATAGGTAAACCAGGCGGCATCTGGTTCTTTCCAGTCTTTTCTGGAATACAAAGTGGTGGGCTCTCTTACCCTTCGGATCACAGGGCGTGGGTAAAATCTAACATTGTCACTCCCAGCAGGTGAATGTCACGCCCACAGCTGACCCCACAGGAGCTGCTGGGGCCAGCTGCAAGCGATAAAAATCCCTACCCCATTTCAGTCCCTTAGGAGGGGTGTTCACACTCGCCCCCTGTGCTTGGGTGTCAACCAACGGAGCCCCTTTAGATACTGACAAGGGGGCCCAGCAGGCAAAATCAGCTCCATGAAGTCGGTGTGCTCCCTTCCCCTGGTGGCCCATTTGGGCTGGAGGTTTTCCAGCAAGATTCTCCTATAATCAGACAGATGGCTGCTCTACTCCACATTCCCTTCTCCTGAATAAAATGCCCTCCCCAGCGCTCCTACCCCAGGGAATATCGGCAAACTATGGCCTACCTGCCAAATCTCACCTGCGAGTTAAGTGGTTGGAGTAAAAATCAAAAGAAAAATGGTATTTCGTGATGTGAAAATGATCTGAAATTCAAGTTTCAGTGTTCCTAAATAAAATCTTCTTGGCACAGAGCCACGCCCATTCGTGGCGTGGCATCCACAGCTGCTTTCACGCCACAGCAGTGGCTGAGGGGAGTGGTTGCCATGGAGACCTGGTGGTCCTCACCACTTAAATTACTTATGATCTGGTCTTCTTCGGAAAAACTTTGCTGGCCGGGCTCTACCCTTTCCCTTTGGCTTCCTGTTGGCTGTCGGTTCCACCCGGACCTCCTGGAGAAAGGAACGCTCATTGGGTTGAGCCTACCTGAGGCCTTGCAGCTCAAAGGGCACATGTGGAGAGGGCGATGCTTGCTACTCCAGAGTTCATTATTGATGGTGGCATTCCAGCCATCCGTGGGGCACTTCCCGGGAGTCTGGATGGACTTCTGAGCCCCTTCAAATCACAGCAGAGCCTCAGCGTGTGTTGAAGCCCAGCTTCTGATGTGTGGCTCCCAGCCACGGGAGCTGCTGCGTCCACAGGCACGCTTTGTGGAAACCCTGGCCCTGGCTGTGGGATTGAAATGGGGGCGGTCCCATTAGGCCCTGGCTGTCTCTATAAGGACAGGCCCGAGTCCCACCACTACCCGGGCCAGCTATTGTTCCCACCTTGCGATGAGGATTGATTCAGGAAACCGAGTGGGACCTTCCTCACTCCTCTGCCTGCCTTTGAGTCTCTGCCAAACTCAAGTGATTTTGTGGTTGACCATCTTGCTCTAGCAAGCTCTGAGTAAACAGCCCTTACTTTTCTCGTGTGGCTGGTCTCTGTTTATCCCCACAGAGGAGACCATCTCACTCCGATAGTGTGCGTTTGGCTGCAAGTCACACAAGTCCATATCAAGAGTGGCTTAAGCACTGGAGGTGTTTTGCTTTGGTGGCTCAACCATGTCATCAAGATTCAGACTCTCTTCCTATCCTTCCTTTCCACCCACTCTCAGTAAATCACCAGAGCTCCAGGAAGTACACCCAGATTTGAAGGCAAGGAGGCCACGGTAGAAAGGGACCTCATGCTTGCTCTGATTTTGCCCTTTTGTGGGGAGCAAAAACCTTTCCCAGAAGTCTCCAAGCAGACTTGCCCGTGCATCTGTTGGCCAGAACTCGATAGCATATGGCCACCATTAGACCAGAGCCAGAACTGGTTTCCCTGCAAAGGAAGGAAGTCCACCTGGTACCTGAGCATAATCAGGGTTCTGCTAGCAGGAAGAGGGGGACACACAGCCCTATCACGGCCAATGGGGAAGGAAGTACCTAAGGGCTTGGTGGACCAGAGAGGGGACAGCTCCTTCTATTCTTTCTCCTTTCTGGTCACACCTCCTAGATCCTTTGAGGAGTGATATGCATGGAGGGGTGAAGGATGGGGATGCAGCTCAATCCTTGGGGCTCCGTGCACTTCTCAACACCCTGGAGGAGAAGAGGTGAGTCCCCGGGTGGCCAAGAGGCGGTCGGTCCCAAAACTGGGAACCTGAGGTACTGCCTTAGAAAATCAGGGTGGCCAGATAATCCTTAGGGCCTGTACAAAGACTCAGATTTATTGAACTGTTGGCTGATGACTCACATGCATCCCCCAAGTGGCCTTCCTTTCCTTCCCCTTCTCAGGTCCTCCAAGTAAGAAATGCTTTTCTCACGGTAAACTGGACTGATCCAGGGTCTTGCTGATGAAGAATGCCGGGTGCTGCTGGGATCTCAAGATGTCCTGTAGCCTGATTTCTAGAGCTGGAAATTTCACTCCCCCTAGCCATCCTCCCCCTTCTCCCAAAGCTGCCCCTGGCCCTGGCCAAGAACTTGTCTCGACAGCAGGCTTCTCTCACAGGATGCTTGGGCAACACTGAGATCTTTTTGCTTGTGCTTGAGCCATCTGCTTCTCGAATAGGTCGTCCTGATTCTCTGACCCTTGCTGGCAGATTTCCTGGGAATCCTTTCTTAGCCTGTTCTGATGAGTCACGAGGGTCCCCTCTTCTTAGGTTCTCTCTTGCTCCTTTGCCCTGGCGGAGGCTGCTGGAGGTGACATTTAAATCTGCCTTTCCCGGGGCCCTGGTCTGCCAGGCTGCAGCTAATGCATCAGGCGCAGGCCATTAGGTAGAGCCCTCCGTGGCTCTTGTTTTAAAAGCCTATTACTTTAATTCCCAGAGCTTTTCTAGAGACCAGGCAGCAAGTACAGCAGCCACACACTCTGTCTGTCTGCTAATTATGACAATTCATGACTCAGAATCTCAGATAGGTCATTTCTTTGGCCCCTGCCTCCTGACCCACTCTTCCCAGCATCCCCTCCAAAAGAGTCAGCCTGTCGTTCCAGAAGGAAGGGGTGCTGATGTCATGCAGTATGTGAAAAATAGTCACAATCACGGTGGGGGGTGACACAGAGAGAGAGGGGAATATCAGTGCTTTTTTGTGGCAGGGGGTGGGGGGTGAGGGGAAGGACTCAAACTTAATACATTAAAAATCAGGTGAAACTGTACCAACCCCCTCAGCCACTCAACACTCATTTGTTTTCTTTTTATTAAAGCTAATACATGTTTATTTCATTTTATTAAGAAGATACCAAAAATAATCACTTCAGCACACAAGCACAACTGAAAGCAAAATGAAGAGCGTGACTGTGATGCTGATAGACTTTATCTCCTTAGCGGGCTGCTCCCCCAGCCTGAGGAATCCCCGTGCCAGGTCTCCCCTCAGCTGTGCCATTGCCAGAAAGCTGCCATCAGAGGCAAGTGCCCTTCTCCCTGGGGCAGCAAGGTTCTCAGCCACCCTCCTTCTCTTGGAAAAAAAAGGCTTTCAAAAAACTTTCCACTTCATGGGCCATGACCCGATTCCTCACTGTTTCAAATTCTCTCCAAAAAAAAGCAATTGGAAATGTTCTCTAAAAAGGAGCTTCCTTCCCCCCCCATTATGATAGACAGAGTCAATTAAATTAAAACAAACAAACAAACAAAAATCAACCCTCCTTCCCAACTCCAAATAATTCCCTGCTGACTCCTCTCCACTCTGGCTTCAATCCCAAACCCAGCAGACCATTCTCAGTTCACCTTACTTGATGTCCCATAGCAGTTGGCACCAAGGACCACTGCATTCCTCAAACCATCCCCTCTGTGGGTTTCTCTGACACCTAAGGTGATGCCCTCATCTGCTCTTGCTGGGCTATTGGGAGTCTCCCCATTGCCCTCTTCGCCTCTAGGTCAGGGTCTCCACACTTCTTTGGATCATGCCCCACCATAGAAAAATTTTTCAGCAGGGTGCCAGCCACAAGACCTGCATGTGCATTTCTACATTACATGCATATGCCTTTTACTACTGTACTAGAAAACATCTGCAAAAATAGACATTCAAATGGATGAAATGCAACATTAAAAAATGGTCTGTGGGGGAAGTGGATGTGGCTCAAGCGATCGAGCTCCCACTTACCACATGGGAGGTCCTGGTACGGTTCCCGGTGCCTCCTAAAGAAGATGGGCAAGATAGTGAGCTGACGTGATGGGCAGGCATGGCGAGCTGGTGCAACAAGATAACTCAACAAGAGACACAAGGAGGAAAACATAATGAGAGACACAAGAAAGCATGGAGTGGAGGTGGCTCAAGCGATTAGGCCCCTCCCTCCCACATCAGAGGTCCTGGGTTTGGTCCCTGGGGCCTCCTAGAAAAACAAGGAAGACAAACAGACACAGCAAGTGCAAATGAGACAGTGGGGAGAAATGAATAAATAAAAATAAATCTTAAAAAAAAAAAAAGCTCTCTGGAAGTGCCAGGGTTCTCACCCTACCTGGAGTCCTCTGGCTTCTCCAAGATATACTCTCAGCCTTCATTTCCTCTGCCTGCTGTAATAAATGATCACAAACCTAGGGGCTCAAAGCAGCACAGATTTATTCTCTTACAGTTCTGGAGGTCGGAGGTCTGAAATGGTTTCACTGGGTTGAAACCAAGGCATTGGTTATGGAGATCCTAGGGAAGAATCCACTTCCTTGCCCTTTTCAGCTTTGAGAGCTGCATTCCTGCATTCCTCGGTCCTAGCCACTCCTAGCTAGCTTGTGAGCAGCACAGCATCCTCAGATCTCCCTCTGCTTCCATCATCACATCCCATTCTCCCTCTTCTGCAATCTCCTCTCTCTCATAAGGACACTTATGATGACATTTGGGGCCCACCCGGATAATCCAGGATAATCTCCTCACCTCAAGATCCTTGACTTAATCCTGTCTGCAGAGTCCCTTTGCCACAGAAGATAACATTCACAGGTTCCAGGGATTAGAACCTGAACATATATGGGGACCGTATGCAGCCAACTGCATCCTCCCAGCAGCCAGGGTGAGCTTCCGGAAGTGCTGCTCAGATGCCTCCCCTTATTCTCTGGCCCTTTGCAATCTGGCTTTACCCACCTGTCTAACCACATTTTCTGCCTCTGTTGCCTCCTCCTTTCCTCACCACTCCCTAACACATAGGGCCCCAGCCACCAATGATTTTACTTTATGTTCTAGCAATAGCAAAGTACTTACAGTCCTACCAACAAGGCCCTCTATGTACAGGTGTTCAGGTTGTGCACTGAGCAAGGGTGCCACAGGTTAGGAGGGTCCATTCACATCATAGACATATACTAATTTATATAAGAGCTTATAGGCCTTCCCATAAAAACTGCCCTCCCGTATAAACCCTCATCAGCACACTCTTAGGAGATCACACAATAATATCCTAACCGATTTTTCAAGCTAGATGAAGGTGGTGGTCTTATTCTAATTTGTGTATGTGGGCTACACAGGCTGGTGGTAGCCTTGCCTTCAAATACGCGGGGCAATTTTCTACCTCTGTGCCCTTTCACTTGCTGTGCCCTTCACCTCGAGTGCCCTCCTAGCTCTCCTTTTTCTGGCTTGTCAAATACCTATTCACCTTTCCATCCCCTGCATGCCCCTGTCTGAGAGCACACCCCCTCCTTTGCTACCTCCCTCTGTGCCTTGTACATTTTTCTAGTATTATTCATGACACATGGTGTTGCATTTTGCCTGTTTAAAGGCTTGCTTTTGCCCCCACCCCCGATGTGTGTCCCTGAGGGCAAAGACTGTGTCCTTATCACCTTCTCTGCAGCACCCACCTCCATGCAGGTCCCGGGCAGGGCCATTGTACCTCTCTATCAGAGAATGAACATAAGAGTTATTACCTCTGGCAAGCTCACAGTGTAGCAGATTTCTAACTGCCCTAATTATCTTCCTTTCTCTCCTATTCAACCAATTCTCAGAGCCCTAATATCTCATGAATACTTTCTAATGGACCCATTTATACAATCATTCTCTCTTTTAATAAGTCAGAGGTAAGTTGCTACATCGATTACTAATAGCCTCTTTCAAAATACCTTGGCACCTCTTTTGGTTTTGAAAGGCCCTAAATGGTTTCCCGAGTTTAAGCAGGACCAATTTATCCTTTTAAGGTGTACTGATATGCAGCAAGAACATTTCTGAATGAATCATGATATCTTTATCAAAACTTTCTTACCAGGGTATTCAAAATATTTTCATACCTTTCATATTTTTTTCCTGATATGCAGTGTTATAAGGACTACTTTTCAAATAATTTTGCCTCCTTGGGATCTACAGAAGTTTATATTATTTGTTCCAGATATTCACTGCCCTTCTCTGGACCCATCACTTTATGATCCTCCCTGTTGCCCCATCCCATTGGCTAAAGGTTTGGCCACTTGGCTTTAGCCAATGACCTATGAGCAGACATGACTTATATTCAAATCCCCAGCAAATTTTTTTCAGAACCAATGAATGTTTCTGCCAGCTTTTTTGTTTTCTCCTCTTAGCCAAGAGAATGGGAAGTCCAAGGTTGGGGCGGCTCCTTCAACTTGGCTCCCTGAATGATGAAGCCTCTTGGACCAAAGCCACAGCTAAGTCCATCTATAACATGAAAAGACATAAAACATGGTTGTTATAAGCACCTGAGATCTGGGGGCTCCTTGTTGCTGCAGCACGACCTGGCAAAAGCTGACTGATACAGATTCTTAGAGTGATGCAGAGAAGACAAACTTAATACGCCTTGAAGAATCCGAGGAGGTTTTCTTACTAGCCTATTGAAGTGAGCTATGGGCATTTACTAGCCTTTACTAGTCTTTTTTTTTTTTTTTTATTATGGGTAAAAATCAAAATTCTCACAATACATACAAACATTTGAAAAATGATATATAAATATATATGCATATATGTGTATTTGCTTACAAAAATGTTATTTATATATATATA
>JAKSZT010054083.1:0-40817 GCA_026826555.1 Tolypeutes matacus | reverse complement strand
ATACACATATCCGCATATATATTTATATATCATTTTGCAAATGTTTGTATGTATTGTGAGAATTTTGATTTTTACCCATAATAAAAAAAAACAAAAACAAAAACAAAAAAAAACTACATGATACTCAGCAGATTTATATGACTCCAAAACTTTGATAACACTTGTTTGCAAGGCTTTGGGAACATGTACTTCATCTTGTTGGCGCAAGAGTAAATTGGTATAACTTCAAATGGAGGCCAGTTATACCAGTTTCCCCAAATTATAAATGCTTATTATGTTTCATCCATCAGTCCTACCTTTGGAACTTTACCCTGCAGATATACTTGCACATAAGCAAAATGACATGACAAAGGTTAATTGTAGCATGCCTGAAAGACTGAAAATAGCCACAGGGTCAATCAATAGTGGATTGGTTAAATAAATTTTAGTATATTCATACAATGTAATACTATGCAGTTGTTAAAAAAAGAAAAAAAAGCAAAGCAAGAAAAAAAATGTAAAAGCTCTTTACGTATTGATATAAAGGATTTCCAACATGTACAGTCCACTGTCTCTTATCCTTTGTGCTCAAAAGTGTTTCAGAATTTTAGACAGCAATACAGTGCATATACTTATTTTATGTAACATCTCCATCTATGTGACATCATGTAACTAGTTCTGCAACAAAATTTGTCTTAAGTGGAAAAATAAAGATTGTAAACAACCTCATGGCAAATCAAATTTTATATCCAAATGCATTTGGCTCCAAACTTAGAAAAACAGCCTTTTGGTTTTCAAAGCTTTTTGGATTTTGGAATCGTGGATAGGGGTTTTTGGATTGGTAATAAATGGGAAAAAAGCAAGTTGCAGAACAGCCTGTGCAGTGTGCTCCCTTTACCCTATAATCCATCCTTCAAAGCCAGTTTACTTCCTAAAGCACTGACCTGATCCAATCACTGTCTGCTTAAGTCTCAGGCAAGCCAAGCTAAACCTTTCTGGCAGGACTTGAGGCCTGGCTGTAAGCTCCTCCTCCATCATCATCATCATCATCATCATCATCATCATCATCATTCTAAATTATTTAGCCTGATCTGATAATCCCAGATTGTCTTAGAGATTCTGATTTTAGTAATGTCAGATGATTGAGCCAGTCTGGTTATTCTGTATCCAAAAAGAGCATCAAACTTACTTTTTACTTGATTTCTTCCAAGGAATCTTCCTTGGAAGGTAGAATTAGGCCTAATCATTTCTACAGAAAGAAAAAAGGGAGAGAGAGATATGTTTAATTTCTATGTAGTTGTATATATGATCATTCTTAACTCAGCGATTGAAAGTTATCAAGGTGAAGGTTATCGCAATAATCACATCAAGATTCATAGGGTATTTTCACTGGAGATTGGACTTTGGGTTGTATAGCTCAAGTATTTTTTTTTTTTTTTTTTTTTAAAGATTTTATTTATTTATTCATTTGTCCCCGCCTTGCTGCTTGTGCTCGCTGGGTCAGCTAACCACGCCTTGTGGGCGGGCCCACCTTCACCAGGAGGCCCTGGGAACCGAACCTGGGGCCTCCCATATGGTAAACGGGAGCCCTACTGATTGAGCCACAGCCGCTTCCCCAAGTATTGTTTTAAATTGTTCTCGGCAGCAGCGGTAAGCAGTCGTTAAAGCTAGAAAGCCAGAAAGCTTGTGAGTTTCTCAGACACAGAAATGATCATTATAATTTTAAGAATGCAGCATTTTCTTGCTTTTTGCGAACTACAACAATGCTTTCACTATATAGAAAGGAGGCAGAAAAATTACCTTTGTGGGAGTCTCCCTGCCTGTCCTGGATGAATGGAGGCCAGTGCTAGGCAGAAATAAGATCCCCGAGGCTCTGAACATTTCTCCAAGGTTTTTAATGTGCTTTTGAGCCCCTTTGGAATGAGCTCTATAATTCCTAGGAACCTTTCCTCTCCTCCCCTGCTCCCTGTTAACTTCCTTGAATGTAGCGCCTCAGACATTTAGTATCAACTCAAGTTACTTATTGGAACTGTCATTGTTCAGGGCTTCCCCCCATACCCTTTTTTCCCCCCCCGCAAATGATAGAGGTTTGTAAAATAACTCTGGCCTTTGGAATTTACTGTTCATAATCTTAAGTGGTTATGGCGGCATAGTGAAAAGGTCAGGCCTGTTTCCATTTTGTATCAGGCAGCTTTATGACAAAGTCCTGTAAGTACCAGATGATGGTAGCCAGCAGTACCCATTAAGGAATGCTGCCCTTACAGCATGCTGCTGTTTTACATTTTTGATAATTGATGCACTTTGCTCAGCGGTAGCACAGTACTGAATGTCTTAAGTATTTCCTTTGTACATCCATATTGCAGAGGGCTTATGGCCATGAGAGTCTGCTGCTACTTTAATCGCCTTTTTCCTAACTTTGGTCAGAGCATCTCCACTCTTAATAACTTTGCATTTAGACCCTTCTTTCTCATTTTTTTCATACATCACTAAGCCAGATCACTGCAAGCATTTGTTTTGGCTACATGCCCTTAAAAGTTCAGCAGCTGAACTCAACAAGATCAACTGAAAGTGTCTTAAGTATCTGCCTGTTTGGCTAGATAAAAAGAAAAATATGGTTCCTGCCCTTCACAGTCATATGATCAAAGATTTGTAAGGCTGATAACGGAGCCATATCAAAAGTGCATAAACCACTGAATTGTCTACTTTGCAATGGTGAATTTTATGGAATGTGAATTACGGCTCAGTTTTTAAAAGTACATATATTTTAAGCAAAATGCAAAAGTAACATTCTAGAAGTAAATGCAAATTATGGAATAGTTTCAGAAAATCAATGATGGGAGAATTTGGTAGGAAGATTGTTAAGGGGAAATTTTTGCCTTCTCCTCTAGTTAGTTTTAAATGTTTTCAATGAGGAGATTGAATTATGAGACCATTTGAAGAGAAAAGAGTAGATGGTTTGGAAAAAGTACAATCTAGGCTTAAAATCTAACTTACAGGAAATCTGGTTAGATAGGAGTGGAATTACGAAATGAGTCCGTGAATTTGAGAGAAGTGGAGAAAGAATGGATTAATCTCATGGAAACTTACTAAAAGGCAAGGTCAGATAAGAATCTGCAGCACACATTTTTCTCCTGGGTTGTACGCCTGTGCACGTGCCTGCTTGCCATTGCTCTAGCCCTGCACTGCTCAAATCTCTGAATAGGGCCGTGCTTGCCACACAGGCTTGACTTGAGTAACGCCCAGAGCCCCAGCTGAGGCATGGATGCAGTTTGTGCCCTTGGGTTGTTTCTGTTCCTTAGAAAACTTCTCTCAGTGGGTTCCTGATGGCTGGTGCCCCATCAGCACAGGCCCCGCTGCATGGTTCTGAGGTTTCAAGTGGGTGAGTCTTGAGTAGCAGAGTTTATGGAGAAACTGAGGTCTGAGAGGCCCCTCTACTTGTTCTGGGCCAAGGCTGTGAGACTAAAGCTAGATCCAGCTTTAGTTTATTTCCCATTAAAACCTAGTGTTTGAAGAGGGACCAGTATTGAATAATTCAAGATTTTCCATTTATTAAAGATGGTGTCCAGTCATTTAAAAAATAGCCAAAAGACATCCCATTTCATCACATTATTAAGATAATTGCTTCCATTTTCTGGGAGATGTAGAAGCCTCTGTACCCAGTAAAACATTTAATCGCCATATCTATTAAAGATCCCACATTTTGCATCATGAAAAGCCTGGCATAGGCATAATTTTTTTTTTTTTTTTCAAACATTACCAAGGAACCTCAAACCAGTTACCCAGCTATATGTCAGTGTGGATGCTAGCACCAAAGAGAGCCTGAAGAAAATCGACCGCCCACTCTTCAAGGATTTCTGGCAAAGATTCCTCGACAGTTTAAAAGCTTTGGCAGCAAAGGTAAAGAATTATGACATCTTAAAAAAGAAAGGCAGAGAGAGCTATTTTTCCTCTTTTCTCTATTAAAATGAAAAAAGACTAGATGAAATCTCAAACTTTTTTTCAGTTCCCACATTTATTTTTTAATACCTGTTCATTGAGTTCCTCTTAAGTTTGTAGCACTATGCCTGGTATTTATTATTTGCCCTTAATGTATTTAGGGAGAGAGATACACTCTCCCAAAATTAATTAGTAATATATGGTTAAGTAGCAGCACATAGCTGCTGGAAGAAGTGCCAGAAAATAGTGTATGTTGAAATATGAAGTGTGAATTTTCTTGCATTTCTAAAACCAAATTTCCTACTCTATTAAGTAACTCAACCTTAGTGTATCTGAATTTAATGTCTTTTTCTGCACACATTTGCCCCTTCTCGTGTGTTCTCTCTCTGGCATACTTACCTTCCTGTTCTTTTAGCCATAAAGTAACTTTCCAGGTTTTTTTTTCCCCTGTAACCCCACATCTCAATAGTTGGTAAATTCTGTTCTACCTATAATTCTCTTTTAGTCCTTCACTTTTCTAGTCTCTTTACTTTTGCCCCGTCATCTCTTGTCTAGATTATTTATTGTGTTTGCTTCCAAACTCATCTCCTTCCTTCAGCTCTCTCACTTTTCTAAGCAGTTCTTTATGCTCTACCACCAGTGGTCATGCTAACCCCTGGTGGTTCCTAAATGTAACTGATGATCAGAATCACCAGGAGAGCTTAAAAAACATTTTCTTGTTCCTAGTGGGATCTGAGAATCTGTATTTTAAACATTCTAGGAGACCTTTGATGTGCAGCCAGATGGGGAGTCACTGTCCCAGAAAACCTCTCCTTCTCTCCTTTGCCCACAACTCTTACTGTGGCATTCCTAACCCATCACATATAGGTTACAAATATGTACATTTCCAGCTTCAGTGTTCACTACTTTACTCCAAGAATGCCATACTTTTGCTCGCATCTTCTGAGTCTTTGATTACACTCCCCTCGTATCCTGGAATGTCCCTTTTTTCCATTCTTTGAGTTATAGAAATTCTATGCAACTTTCAAGACTAAGCTTCATTATTACCTCTACTGTGAAGCCTTTTCCATTTGCAATTAATAGTGTCTTTCTCCCTCTCTGACTTTTATATCTACAATAACACTTCTTTCATTGTTTTATCCTTACTTCACTGTCCTCAACTGGATTCCTTACTCATCTCTGAATTCTGCACAATGTCTAGCACAGCACGTTTTATGAAATTTCATAATATTAAAAAAAAAATCAAGTAGTGGAAACAGAGATCTTAGTATAAAGATATACTATATGCATTTTCTTGACTGTTCAGCTGATTAAATCTTTTCTTTTTTCTTCTTCTTCTTTTTTTTTTTTTTTTTTTACTATTTTATGCTTAGATGTTACATCAATGCCTTTTTTGGTGATTAACATTGGCATTATTTAAGAAATACAAAATAGAAATTACTTTGGTTTCTGAGCTCTCTTGGATCATGAAGTTAGCAGGCTAGGCACTTCTTGGGTTCCTAAAATCTTTCTTAGTCACTGGTCTTCACTTTCTTCTGAATCACCTTGACTTGTTGCTGAGACAGGAGACATATAGCGTAGAAATCAGATTGGAGTCAGCTAGCAGTAAACAGCAGGAACTGGCAATTTCAGACACAACTGAAATTGTTATCTAGGCTCTATTCTGAGTCAAAGAATAGAAGATGAGATATCCGCTGTAGAAGAATGGCTCAATAGCTTACTTTTTCTCTTTTGGTCTAAATTTTCCACAGAATGAACTCTTACCTTGAAGCTGTAACCTCTAGATGTCCAATTCAATTGCAATTACTCTGGATTGGCTCATTAATATTAAAATTAAAATTAAGATTCTACAATATTTTCTGATCTGTGAGCATCTTACATATAATGTCATTTTTTGTGCATCTGTAATTCTAGTTGAAAAAGTTTCCTGGGGCTATTTTATTTTATTTATTTATTTTTTTACTGGGAGGTCCGGGGGATCGAACCCAGGTGCCTCCATATGGGAGACGGACGCCCAACCAGTTGAGCCATATCCACCCCCTGGGGCTATTATTTTAACTAACTGTCCACATATTAGGGCAATTGCTTTCTAAACATTTTTTTAAAAAAATTTTGGTTACCTATATATAACATAAACTTGCCATTTTAGCCATTTTTAAATGTAAAATTCAGTGACATTAATTACTTTTACAATATTCTGTTATTATCACCAAACAGAAATTCTGTCCATTAAGCCATAACTCCCCATTACCCCCACACCCCAGCCCCTGGTGACCTCTAATCTGCTTTTTTTCCTCTATGAATTTACTTGTTCTACATATTTCATATAAGTGGAGTCAACAATATTTGTTTTTTTGTATCTGGTTTATTTTATTTAGCATAAAGTTTTCAAGGTTCATCTCTCTCATAGCATGTATCAGTACTTCATTTCTTTTTATGGCTGAATAATATTCCATTGTATGGATATACCACATTTTGTTTATCCATTCATTCATCTGCTGATGGACATTTGGATTGTTTCCACCTCTTTCAAAGCATTTTGTAGCAATTAGAGTTTATGTTTCTCATTCTCAAGTGTTGTTTATATTGTCATTTAAGAAAGAGTATCTGTGGCAGGAAGCTGCTCTTAAAACGTTTTTCTTAAACTAACTCAGGCTATGTTATTTCCTTCTCAATATCTGATATTGGTATAGTAGATGCTATCAAGGAAGGCTTGTTTTAATGCTGTTTAATACTCAAAAGTAAAACATTTATGTTGTAGCAGTACTTATTAGCTAGGTTCACACATGTTATTGATATAATCTCATATCATTTGAGTTTTAAATAAAAGTGCTTTTTCAGATATTTTAATTAGAACATCCATACTGTTACTTTCTACTTTTTGTTTAGGCTTTTAGTATACCTGAGCAAGGAAAGGTGTTTGAAGAGAAAGAATTTCTTTAACTTCATAAGCAAAAGAAATTTGATTTGTCCCAAGGTGTTCAGCCTATTTCTTAACTATTGCCACCCAAGTAGAGGTAGGTATATGGGACTAAAAAACAATTCCATCAAGATAATACAGCAAGGGAAGCGGCTGTGGCTCAATCAGTGGGGCTCCCGTTTGCCATATGGGGGGGCCCCGGGTTCGGTTCCCGGGGCCTCCTGGTGGGGGCGGGCCCGCCCGCACGGCGTGGTTGGCTGACCCAGCGAGCACAAGCAGCAAGGGGGGGATAAATGAATAAATAAATAAAATCTTTAAAAAAAAAAAAAAAAAAAGATAATACAGCAAAAAAAGTGTGTTAGCTTCAATTTCCAATGACAGCAGCTACTTGTCAAATAGTTCATTTTTTCAAAAGAGAAATCCATCTTGTCCAAGACATCACTGCCTGCTGTTGGAAGTAGACTTTTATGAGCAATGTGACCAGATGTGTTTCTTTTGGCACATCATTATGCTACGGTCAAGATCCAGTAGGAAATTGAAGTATTTAATTCTTTCATTTTCAAACAATAACACTGGTATTCTTCAGACCTCAGAATTAATAAAAAGACAAAAATATTTCCCTGCATTACACAGTCTCAAATGTCAAAAATGGGATGTTAGCAGTCTTTCTTGGCCTGACCTGACAGCATTATTTGTTCGATTTTTAAGGAGGACTTATTATTACACATTAATTGAGAAAGCTCTATACCTTATGTATTAAATGAACCAATGTATGCATGTGGCCCACAATTCGTAGATTAAAAAACAAACATTTAATATTTGGCCTTCTTATCTCTGATTATAAAAATATTATATGCTGATTATGGAAATTCTGGCGGAACTAGAGAGAAATATAAAGAAACACCACCCAGGGTGGTAATTCTATCCAGCTTGGATTGAATGACATTTCACCCTGCTCTGCTTGGCTAAAAGGATATTCTGGTTTCATCCACTTTTTTTTTTTTAAAGATTTATTTATTTACTTTATCCATTTTAAACACCCCCTTCCCCATTTGCTGTTTTGTGTCCATTTGCTGGGAAATTCTCTGTGTCTGTTTCCTGCCATCTCTTCTCATCCTCCCCCTCCAGTCTTCACCAGGATTCGATCCTGGAGACCTCTGATGTAGGAGAGAAGTGTTCTGCCGCCTGTGCCACCTCAGTTCCTGGTTTTTGGAGCTTTCGGAGCATCTCGTCTTGTCTCTCCCCTGTTATGTCGTCATCTTGCTGCATGGCTCCCAGGGCCTGGCGGCTTACCGGCACACAGAGCCTGGCAGCCCATGTGCCTTCTCTATACATATTTTTTTAATTTTACCGGGAGGTCCCGGGGATCGAACCGAGGTCCCTCCATATGGCAGACGGATGCCCAACCATGTGAGCCACATCCGCCCCCCTCATCCCCTTTTGAAATCAGGCCAAGACTGCTGTGCTTGAGCTGTCAGTGGTGATTCAGTTTCAGCAAGCTGGTTAGTTCCCTTAATTCTTAGGACATTTCCTAGTAAATACGGCTCCTCCAGACCTGACTTTTGCTTTCGTGTGTTTTAGGTAAAGATGAATATCTTGCATCTGAGATTCATGTTGATGTAATGTCTAGTAGATAATTGCTGATATGGGTTGGGATAAGAGGAGTATTGGAGGATGACTGTACAGATTTGGAATTCATCTCTGTACCAGTAGATTGTAGCTGAAGGCAAGGAAGTAGATGGAATTATCCAAGAAGTATCTAAAGAAGAAACCTTAGGGAACACAAGTTTTGAAGCTGTTAAGATGAGCATGTAGACAGTGAGTCTGAGAAGAATTTGCTAAAGGTCTTTGCTCAATTCCTTGATTGATTTCCTTGCAATCAAGGAACCAGTGAGTTTTCAGAAAGATATTACAGGGATGGTCAAGGTGATTTTGTTGAAAAGAAGCACATTGCAGTGTTTTGTATAGAAACCATTGCGTGGTGAATTGAGTAGTGAATGGGAAGGATGAGAGTGGGGAGTGGACAATAATTAATGTGGTGAATATTTGCCTTTTATTTTTTTTTTTTTTTTTTTTACCGGGAGGTCCCGGGGATCGAACCCTGGTCCCTCCATATGGGAGACGGATGCCCAACCAGTTGAGCCACATCCGACCCCATGAATATTTACCTTTTTGAACCAAGAGCAATAATATTATTTAATGAAAAAACATGTCCTTTTATCGGCTTAGAATATTACATAAGCATATATATTTGCTTAATCAATTAGAAAATAAATATTGCCATAATGAAGAAAATAAAATGATTCATACTCCTCTAGAATTCAAAGATATACACTCTTACTATATTGCTGTATATCTTCCAGAATTTTTATGCATGTGTACATATATAAATGTGTGTGTATTTTACTTATAAAAATGAGATCATATTGTACATATTTTTCTAACAATTTTTAATTTAAAATATTATGAGCAAATGTCAACTTCTATAACTTTAGATTAATTTTGCCTATTCTTGAACTTGTAATTTATTTTATTTTTTTAAATATATTTTTTATTTTTATTTTTTAAAGATACTTAGATTACATAAATGTTACATAAAACATACAGGGGATTCCCATATGCCCCGCTCCCTACACCTCCCACATTTTCCCACATTAACAACATCCTTCATTAGTGTGGAACATTCATTACAATTGATGAACACACTTTGGAGCATTGCCACTAAGCATGGACTGTAGTTTACATTGTAGTTTACACTGTCTCCTACACAATTTTGTAGGTTATGGCAAGATGTATAATGACTTGTATCTGTCATTGCAGTGTCATTAAGGATAATTCCCAGGTCCTGAAAATGCCCCCAAATTACACCTGTTTTTCCCTCTCCCTGTTCTCAGAACCTCCAGTGGCCACTGCCTCCACATCAATGATGTAAGTTCTTACATTGCTAGAATCACAATATAGTCTATAGTAGAATACCAATAAGTCTACTTTTGTCCATAGTTCATTACCCAATCCTGAGGATTCTGGGATGGTAATGCCCACTCCACCTCTAATTGAGAGGGGGCTTAGATCCCATAGGGCAGATGGATGGGACTCTCTTGCTTGCAGTTGTAGACTCTCTTGGTTCCTTGAGATGGTCATTGTCCATCATCATCTTCTTGTTAGTTGTTCTTGGTGAGTTCAATCAACTGGAGAGTAGGTGTTGCAACTCCGTTGAGCTTCAGGGCCCAGCTGGTACAAGGACAGCCTAAAGATTTGAGTCTCTTGGATGTACACCTATCAACTCTAGTATTAATTATAGGTTCACATAGAAGGGTCAGAAGAGCCATGTGTAGGGAAAGCACAACTGAATCCAACTCTGTCATACTAGGGAGCATAAATTGCAAAGTAGGGCCCACTGGCAAGGCACCAAACTCTTAAGCTGTCTGCCCTGAATATAGTGTCTGGATGACTCCAGAGCCCTCAGGAGCCCTACTAGTTGAGGTAGTATTTACTTTGGCAGTCAATGAGATTCTGCTGAGACATGCATAGCTGTAACCTCTGGAATGACCTCCTGACTCACTTTGAAGTCTCTTAGCTATATAAACTCATTTGTCTTTACCTTTTCCCCCTTTTAGTCAAGGTCTTTCTTCAGCTGCATTGCTAGTTGGTGCTTGGTAGAAATCCCTTGGTACCAGGGAGGCTCAACCCCGGGAGTCATGTCCCACACTGGGGTCGGGGGGGGAGTAATGCATTTATATGCTGAGTTTGGCTTAGAGAGAGGCCACATTTGAGCAACAAGGAGGAGGCTTTCAGGAGGTAACTCTTAGGCACCCTGTAATACTAGGCTAAGTTTCAATTTCAAAACTAAAGTTTCATAAGTGCAGTCATCAATATCAAGGACCCGTTAATGGACCATCCTCCTTCACTAGTCATTGCCCCTGTACTTGGGGAGTTCTTGCTGTTTCATTAGAGAATGTTGCAGAGCTCCCCAGGATGGGAATTTGGTATTCTTTTGGTTATTGTGTGACTCTCCACCCACTGTGACAATGCCCCATGAACACTTGAACACATTTATATGCCTTATATGTATGCCCCAGGTGAACCTCCTCTCATGTATTCCCCATCACTGACACCTTGCACCAGTGATTGTCCCCTGTCATAGTTGTTACCCTTCTGTGATCTAAAACTTCTTCAAAAAATGAAGCCAACAAAATAACCAAATTTTTATTTTTACTATTTTTGAACTTTATATAAACAAAGTCATTCCTTATGTATTCTTTTTTTTTTTTTTATTTTTTTTTTTATTATGGGTAAAAATCAAAATTCTCAAAATACATACATTTGCAAAATGATATATAAATATATATGCATTTATGTGTATTTGCTTACAAAAATGTTAAAATATATATACATATATTTTAAGAGGTGCTTAGATTACCTAAAATATTACACGGAACCCACTGGGATTCCCATGTTGCCCACCTCCCACACCTCCCACCACATCCCACACAAACATCTCCCACAGTATGGCCCACCAACCTCAATGAACTTACACATCCTGGAGCCTTGCCACCAACCATAGACCACAGTTCACACTGTAGACCACACTCTCTCCCACTCAGTTCTGAGTGGTGTGTGCTGATTTAAAATGGCCTACATCCATTGCCACAACAGTACTCAGGACAACCTCCAACTCCCAAAGAAGCCCCTGTATTTCAACTGCTCATCCCCTCCCTACCCAAAAACTGTCAAGTGGCTACTGGCTCTACCTCATTGTTATAATTTCTTGCATTGCAAGAATCACCATATGTGAGCAAGAGAATACCATCAAGTCCACTCTAGTCCATAGTTCTTCCCCCAATCCAGAGGCGACTGGGATGGTGATGTCCACTCCAACTCTATCACCCCACTCAGTGGGGTTCCTGAGAGCTCCGGAGACACCCTGGTCCTATATAAGGGGGGATAGCCCCAGAGACTGATGCCTTATCAGTGGGTTCTATTTTGGAATCTGTGCTCCTGAGAGTGACAGAATTAGACTCAAATAAGTCCTCCCTGCACATGGTTCACCAGTCCCTTCTATTCAAACCTACATGTGATGCTGGAGTTTCTTAGGTATACTTCCAGAGACTGGAGCCTCCCGCCTACCTATGTGCCAGGTGTGCATGAAATCTAGGTGGAGCTGCAACTCCTACCCTACAGCTCAATGGACTCATCCAAGTCACCTGGTGAGGAGACAACGATGGGAAATGGCCATCCCAGGGAATGGAGAGGGCCTGCATCTGCAGGCAGGATCATCCCACCCACCATATCCATGGGATATAAGCCCTCTCTCACTTTACTAGTCTTTAACAGCATTCTGCTTTAAACTGGTAACATTCACATGATATGCCACTCAGATCCACATCAAGTGCATATAACTGTACTTGAAACGGGTTTTTTTTTGTGTATGTGTGTAGAATGGGTAAATAAAATTGTTGAGTGATTTGGACCTAAAAAAAAAAAAAAAAAGAGGTACATTTTAGCAAAGACACGTGTAAACTTCCCGAACCCCATTTCCCCATTGCAACCTTTCCCCGCCTCTCAGTTATAGCAATAGCATCCACTTCTCCCACTACCATAACCCTCATTCTAGGAAAGAAGCTGGGGTGTCCTCAAAAGGGACAGGAGAAGCAACTCTCACTTCTTCCTCTGTTCTCCTCTTGTCTTAGTTAACTTTATTATCTATGGCAAAGATGAAGGCAAAATATTCTAAGGCAAGAGGGAATGCCAGCGAGCATCATGCTGATGTAGGAGAAAATGCAAGATGCCAGCTGCCAGAGGAGAAAGGGTTTGAAGATAGCCCAGAACAGGTTTTACTGTGAGGGGGTTGCATCTATGTGGGGGCTCCAGAGAAGTTCCCTTAAATCCAGCTCAGCCACCTTCCACACGTAGCAGCAGCTCTGCCAATCGTTGGTGGCGACCCTTGAGCAGTTAAGCCCTTATTGGAAACATGTCTTTGGATAGGGGGTTGGGATCACTCACATCTTTGAACCAGCTGCCCCAGAATTTCTGCGGAATCATGGGCACTTTGGGGTTGTTGAATCCAAACCAGTGCAAACAGCCTATGTCCCACCAGGGTCTGGCGTTTGGCATCCTTCTTTGTTGCATAGAAGTCTTGGGTTTTGGTTATCTTTTTTTTTTTTTAACCCAAGAGATAAACCTGGATTTTTTTTCAAAGAAATTAGACACAGGGGTTTGGAGGTAAATGGACTGACAGCTTTACAAGCTCACAGCTGATCTGGCACAAAACCAGGCAGATGGGGGCAGAGACTTGTGCTTGTGCCTGGTGGGTACATCCTGTTCTGCGTGAAATTGATTTTGAGGCCCCATGGGAGGGGCTCGGCAACATGGGCCTGCAGGGTGGGAAAAGAAGCCAGAAGCAGACCCAAGGCTGGCCCTGAGGAGTAGGCAGGTGAGCTAAGGCCAAGGGTCTGAAAGGCCGTGGGCGAGCTGGGCTTGGCTCTCAGCACCCCCAGTGTCTAGGGAGGCCCTTTGTGGCAGGTGGGACACAGCCAGGAGTCTTGGAGGACAGAGGACTGGACATCGTGGTCTCAGGATCATCTATTCTCAGCAGGACGCCCACCTGTGGCTGGAGCAGAAAGGGAGGGTTGGAAAGAGAACCACAAAGAAGGTGGATGGTCAGAGGTGGGCAGCAGGTACGGCTCCATTCAAGAGGGCAGGACCCAAGTCCCAGTAGGACCTACCTGGAGGACAAAGTACAGAAAGCAACGTAGAATTCAGAGGCCAGAATTCCATGGACCAACATGCTGCAGAGGGACTGGGGGTGGGGAGAGTGTCCCTTGACTTGTGAGCATCGGGGTCTCCCCAGCTTCTCCGGGGAGTTCAGATGCAGAGGTTTTGGTAGCATGGTCCATTCCCGACTCCCCAGGGAGAGCCAGCTCGCTGCCCTGGCCATCACAGGGTCTTTGCAGACTGTGTGGGGTGGTGCCTGCAGGGATGGGGGGGTCCTTCCTAGGAGGGTTGGGGAACCTGCAGCCCTGAAGCCATCCTGTGACTCCAAGAGCCCGTTCATTTCTCTTGGATCTTGTCAGTTTCACCTCCTGGGCTGTTAAGATGCTCATTTCCTTTCAGGTACAAATGGAAATAAGACGGAATCAAATGCCCTAGAATTATTTGCTGTTTTTCTAATTTGATTCCCCGAGCCCTCTGGATCTGATTGTCTCATCATTGCCCCCAGATCAAATGTGAAAACCTTGAGGGAGGATTTGTTCCCTGCCCCTTCCTTAGACCACAAAATCTCCAAGTGCTCCCTCAAGAGCATTTTCTATTTTGTTGTAAATGGATGGCTTCCGTAAACTAATTGAAAGGCATTCAGTTATTTCTGAATGAAGGCCAAGAGAATTCTGTTTCTGTTTCTGATCAATTTCTATCGGTTTCTTCTTGTCTGTTTTCTTGGGGGGAGGCTTCATTCAAGAATCACAGCAGAAATGGAGCTTTTCCTTTCCTGAAATGGGAAACGTGGTTCCCTTTTATGAGTGAGTATTCCTGTCTCCCCTTGGGCATTAGAATTCCGGTTTTCTTGGCTTCCTCACTGCAACTCTGGAAAGCAGCCCTGGTTTACTTTCGCCTGGGGTAGCGGTAGCAACTCCTCTCACAGGCTCCTCAGGCTCCTGGGTCTGTTTGGGTGGCAGCTACATCTCTGCCAAAATGATTTTCCAGATTTCTAATGGAAGGTGGTGTGATGAGGGCTAACAATATTCCAATTTACTGAAATGGTTTGGAAATAAGATGTTTAGCAAATTGAGTATTTTATGTTGAGGCCTTTTAATGTCATTGTGTGTGTGTGTGTGTTTCTTTCGAGGTTTTCCTATTGGAATCTTTCTCATGTAAATGCAGTATTAGCCTGCTTAGTAACCACAGCACACAAAGTACTTGGGTATATTAAATAGAAAGTTGAAGATTTAAAGGGCTGGAAGGGGCCCTCGAAGTCCTCGAATCCAAATCTCACCCAATGTTTCAATGATTTCTTCAGAATCCTAACCAAGTGGTTGTCCAGTCCATAATTGAATGCTTCCAATGATGGGGAACTTACTACCACTCATAGGAGCATATTTCACCTTTAAAGAGATGAAATCACTAAAGAGAGATTCCTTTTACTCAGTTGAAATAAATCTTGCCCATTAATTTTCACCCCCAGCCTTGGTTATGTCCTCTGGATATTAGAAAACTAGTTAAAACTGCTCATTAATGTTCTGTCTTCCCGTCCCCTCCCCTCCCCTCTCCTCCCCTCCCCTCTCCCTCCACCCCCCTCTTTCCAATCCACCAGTCACTTCCACCTTTACCTGTGTGGCAAGGGCTCAAATCCCCTTGTATTTCTGGCACATTCTGCTCACTAGTCTCTAAGGCAAAGCCTGGAGCCCAGGTTTTCTGAGCAGGTCTGTTCCACCCTGCACTCTGAGAACTTGATGGGCAGCCTGTTTAGAAGCCAGGGAACCCTGCATTCTGTGAAGAAACAGCTTTACTCCTTCTCTTAATGAAGAAATGTGCAAATAAAGGCTAACGGCCAAGCGGCCCTCACCGGGCCTGTTCAGGACGTCAGACTCCAGGAGAGGGTCCCTGGCCCTTGAACTGAAGGACATTTCTGTTGTAAATGACTTTATTGAGGTATAATTGACCTACAGTAAGCTGCACAATTTGATAAATTTGACATATGTACATACCAGTGAAACTTCCATCACAATGAAAATGTCCATCACCTGTCAAAGTTTTCTTATTCCTCTAGGTAATCCCTCTTTCCCTTCCCTCCCAGGCAGCCGCTGTCCTGCTCTCTGTCACTGTGGATTACTTTGCATTTTCTAGAATTTTATACAAATGGAACCATGCTCTTTTCTTCTGTCTGGATTCTTTTTTTTGGCATATTTATTTTGAAGTTCATCCATGTTATTGTGCATATCAATAGTTCATTCCATTTGATTCTATGGCTATACCACAATTTGTTTTTCCACTCACCTGCTAATGGATATTCAGGATATTTCCAGGGTTATTTTGCTTTTTTTAAAAAAAAAAACTGCTATGAGTATTCTGTACAAGCCTTTGTATAGACATATGCTTTCTTTCTCTAGGAGTGGAATGGCTGGATAGGAAATAGATGTATGTTAACTTTTTAGGAAATTGCAAAACTTTAAAATAGTGGTTGTACCATTTTACATTCCTACCACTAGTGTATGAAAGTTCCACTTCCTCCACATTCTTGCCAATGCATGTTATGTTTTAGCCATTTTAATAGATGTTCACTGGTGTCTCATTGTGGTTTAATTTACAATTCCATAATGACTAATGATTTTGAGCATCTTTTCATCTGCTTATTTGCCATCCTCTCTCTTCTTTGGTGAACTTTAAATCTTTCACCCAGTTTTTAATTGGGTTGTTTGCTTATTGTTGAGTTTCGAGAGTTCTTTATATATTCTGGATAAAAGTCCTTTATAAGAGTATGCTTTGTACATATTCTCATCCAGTCTGTGGCCTGACTTTTTATTCTCTTAATAACATCTTTTGAAGAGCAGAAGTTTTAAATTTTGATTGTCTAATTCATCAATTTGTTCTCGAATGCTTTTGGAGTTGTATTTAAGAAATCTTTGCCTAACACAAGGCCACAAGAATTTTCACCTATGTTTTTCTTAGAAGTTTTATACTTTTAAGTTTTGCATTTAAGTATCTGGTATATTTGAATCAATTTTTGTATATAGTGCAAGGTATGGATCAACATTCTTTTTTTTTTTAAGTATATAGATATCCAGTTGTTGAAGAGAATCAATCTTATCCTCCCTGAATTGCCTTTACACCTTTATAAAAAATCAGTTGTTGATATATATATGTGGGTCTCTTTCTGGACTTTTTTTCTATTTCATTATCTATTTGCCTATCTTTACACCCATGCCACACTGTCTGGATATCTATAATAAGTTTTGAAATCTGGTAGTGTTAGTCATCCAATTTTGTTCCTCTTTTTCACAGTTGTTTTAACTATTCTAGGTTCTTTGCCTTTCCATATGCACTTTAGAAGCAGCCTGTCAATTTCTACAAAAATCCTCCAGGGAATTTGATTGGGATTGCATAGAATCTATAGATTAATTTGAGGAAAATTGGCATATTAACAACATTGAGTTTTTTGAAGCTATATATGAATGATATAAGGTATAAGATATATTTCTCCATTTGTTTTATCTTCTTTATCTCAGCAATGATTTGTAGTTTTCAATGAACCAGATTTCACATATTTTGTCAGATTTATCCCCTAAGTAGTTCATATCTTTGGATGCTGAGGACATAGCATTGGCTTTTTAAAAATTTTAGTTTCCAATTGGGCATTGCTAGTATATAGAGATACAATTGTGGAAGCGGATGTGGCTCAAGCAGTTGGGCGCCTGCCTACCACATGGAAGGAAGGTCCCAGATTCAGTTCCCGGTGCCTCCTAAAAGAATACGAGCAAGACAGCGAGCTGATGTGATGGGCTGGCGTGGCAAGCTGATGCAGCAAGATGATACAACGACTAGACACAATGAGGAAACACAATGAGATACATAAGAAGAGGGGAGTGGAGGTGGCTCAGGCGATTGGGCACCTTCCTCCCAACATGGGAGGTCCTGGGTTTGGTTCCTGGTGCCTCCTAAAAAAAAAAAAAAATAGAAGACAAACAGACACAGAGAGCCCTCAATGAGCAGACAGCGAGTGCAAACAATTAGGGGAAGGGGAGAAATAAATAAAATAAGACCTTTAAACAAAAGAAAAGAAATACAATTGGTTTTTGGATGTTGATCCTGAATCCTGTAACCTTGCTAAACTCACCTGTTAGTTCTATTAGCTTTTTTTGGTAGATTCTATTGATCATGTCATCTGTGAATAATGACCATTTTCCTTCTTCCTTTCTAATCTGGATGACTTTTGTTTCTTTTTCTTGTCAGATTGCACTGGTTAGAACCTTCAGGGAATGTCAAATTCAAGTGGTGAGAGCAGAAATCCCTGTATTGTTCCTGATCCTACAGGGAAAGCATTCACTCTTTCATCATAAGTATGATGTGTTTTGTAGACATCCTTTATCAGGGTGAGGTAGTCCTGTTCTCTTCTTAGTTTGCTCTGTGTTCTTATGAATGGATGTTGGATTTGGATTCTGCATCTATTGGGATTATTGTGTGGTTTTTCCTTTTTAGTCTAATATGAAGAATTATACTGACTGATTTTCAAAATGTTAAACTAACCTTGCATTCATGACATAAACCTCTCTTGTTCATGATTTATTATCCTGTTTATATATCATTGGATTCAATTTCCTAAAGTTTTGATAATTTTTTAAATCTATATTCATGAGGAATATTGGGCTATAGTTTTCTTTTCTTGCAATGTCCTTGTTTTGTTTTGGTATTAGAATATTCCTTCTTCAATTTTCTGGTAGAGATTAAATAGAACTGGATTTACCTTTTCATTAAATGTTTGGTAGAATTCATCAGTGAAGTTATCTGGGCCCAGCAGTTACTTTGTGTGAAGTTTTTAAACTAGAAATTCAAATTTCTTTAATAGATATAAGCTTTTCAGATTATTTTGTCTTCATTTTTTGAAAGATTTTTTTCGGTGTGTACCCAATTCCAAGTTTTTAGTTTTTTTTTTCTTTCAGTACTTTAAATATATTGCTCTACTGACTTCTCTCTTGCTTTATTCTAATGAGAAATCTGCTGTCATTCTTATTTTTGTTCCCATGTATGTAGCATGCCCTTTTTCCTGGACTTTTTAGATTTTCTCTTTATCTTTGGTTTTGAGCAATTTGATGATGTGCTCTGGTGTGGTTTCCTCTATTTTTCTTGCTTATAGTTTTTATCACAGTTAGAAAATTGTCAGATATTCTTTCTTTAAATATTTTTTCCATTCCTTTGCTTCTTTGGGTCTCCAATTACACATATTTAGCCACTTGAAATTTTCCCACAGCTCACTGATGCTTTTCTCTGCATATTCCATTTTGGATAGTTTCTATTACCTAAGTCCTCAAGCTTACTAATCTTTTCTTCTGCCATGTCTTTTTGCTATTAATCCCATCCAATGTAATTTTCATCTCAAATGTTGTAATTTTCTCTCTAATCCTTTTTATATCTTCCATGTCTCTACTTAACTTTTTGAACTTATAGAATTCAATTTTAATAGCTGTTTTAATGCCCCTGTCAGCTAATTCTAACATCTGTTTAAGTTCTGGGTCATTATCAATTGATTGCCTTTCCCCCCTCATTATAGATCCTGTTTTCTTGCTTCTTTGCATGCTTTATAAGCTTTGATTGGAAGCCAGGCATTGTAAATTTTACCTCATTGGTGCTGGAGATTCTGGTATTCCTGTGTTCTTGAGCTTTGTTCTGGAATTCAGTTAAGTAACTCGGAAACAGTTTCATCCTTTTGGGTCTTGCATTTAAGATTTGTTAGGTGAGACAAGAGCAGTGTTCACTCTAGGTTAATTATTCCCCACTATTGAGACAAGATCTTCGCGAACACTCTATCCAATGCACCATGAATTTTTTTTTCCAGTGTGACTGGTGGGGACAATCACTATTCCTGGCCCTGAGTGAGCTCCATGAACCTTTCATATGGTTCTTTCCCCAACATTGAGTGGTTTTCCTCATACTAATGTGCTGATCAGAATTTGATAGAATTCTCAAAAGGGATCTTCTGCAGATCCCTGGAATTCTCTCTGTGTGTAGCTCCCTTTTCTCCTATACTTTATTTTCCAAGCTCTAACTGCCTTAGTCCCTTCACTCTCTTGGGCTGAGGGATTTTTAAGGTATATGATTGGAAAAGCTTTAAGTACAGCCCACTCTTCATGTGATCAGAGGCCAGGATACAATAGCCATATGACTTGACAAAGATTTGATATGGCTATCAAAAACAAACAAACCAACCAACAAACAGAAAACTAATGTGACCTCAGGCTGAGTTAAAAGAAATACTAAGTCTAGGCCAAAGGAAGATGACATTGACTCACTCTGCTGAAGATGGCAAAGCAGGATGGTAGTAAAGGAAGCAAGAGCCTTCACTCCATTGTTCACCTGCTCCAAATCTAGAGCCCTGTCCCTCTATACTCTTTGTTGTAATGGATAAGTAAATATCTGCATTTTAAAGTTGCTTTTGGTTGGATATTCTATAACTTGCAGCTGAGTATACCTTCCCTGATGCAAACTTCCGAAGCAAATTTGCTCCCTGCTATGAGCAGGTATGTCCTTCCTTCCTAGACGCGTGATCTGATGGGACTGCACTCATTGCCTGATATATAGTTGGGACTATAAATTTGTATTGAATAATGCATGAAGAAACAAAATTCTCTGTGTGTCTAACTGGCCTTGCTCATTTTCCTTTGTTGAGGGATCATAGCAGAATATAGAGTAATGATTCCCAGAGTCTAATGTGTATCAGAAATCTTAGTACTTATTAAGCTCCAGATTTCCAGGCTCCACCACCCAGAGATTCACCTTTTGTAGATCTGAGATGGGGCTCTGATGCTGATGTCTTAAATAATCATTCCAGAAGATTCTGGTGTTGGTGGTGTGCAGGTCATTAACACTGACGTAGAGAGCCAAGGACTGCTAAAATATATACACAGAAGTTTCCCCAAATTTGGAGGGTGGATATTGCAGTCACTGCCTCAGATTATCTGGAAAGGCTCTGAATGTGCCTTTAAGTTATGCAGGACAAAAACTCCTGTGCTGGTTTGAGTCATTTGTGGACCCCAGAAAATCCTGTTCTTAAAATTAATCCATTCCTGTGGGTGTGGACTCATTGTAAGTAGGATCTTTTGGCAACTAGGATCTTAACTTATGTGATCCACCTCAACCAGGTCTTAATCCTCTTACTGGAGTCCTTTACAAATGGAGGACTAAAAAGCCATGGAAAGAAAAAAGCCCCAGAAAACAGAAGGAGAGGTCCCAGAGGCCGGAGGCTGGAATCAGCGGAGCACAGAGGCCCAGAAAGAGGCCCCCAAGAAGCTAGGCCCATGGAGCAGCTGGAAGCTGGAGACAAGGCCCAGAGGAGAGGGGAGAGACGAGCGGACGGGCAGTGTGTCCTGCCACGTGCTTGATCGCCCACAACTGCAGCTTGGGGAGACAGCATCTCTTGATGATGCCTTGATTTGGACACTTTCATAGCCTTGGAACGGTAATCTTTTAACCTAATAAATTCCCCTTCTAGAAGCCAGCACCTTTCTGGTATATTGCTTGGGCAGCCCTCAGCAAATTAAAACAACTCCTTTCCAGGATATTGTAAAAATTAAGTCCAGCACAGCCCAGCTCCAAGATCTGGACAGAGATGGGCCATCAGGTCTCTTTGTTCTTCGGATAATTAGTTGAATTCTTCTGGATTGATCTCCAAGAACTTTTGAAAATATTGCCTCTTTGATGAAAAAGAAAACCTAAGCACTTAATAATTTGCACAGCAGGAAGACACGTGGCAGACAAGAACATTAGGACCGAAAACATGATATTGAAACAAGAAAAAAAATAATTTCAGTCCCATAAGCCACATTAGTTATGCAGAAATTAGAACTTTTAAAAGGAAAATATTCAGTGTTCATTTTTATCATATTTATTTTATAATATTTAGATAATGTGGAAAAGCACAAAGAATACAAGAAATATCATCATTTATAATTAATTAACTCAGAGATAACCATTGTTAAAGTTTCTATGCTTATACAAACGTGTGTTTTAACTCTAAAAATTGGAATAATATTTAGCCTATATTTTCCACATAAAATGTATTATAAACATTTTCCATGTCATCAAATAGTATTTGAAAACCTATTTTAATCACTTTTAAAATGACTAATATAGTCATGTAATAAAATGATCTATATTATATCTTACATCTGCTTGTTGTTGGATATTTAGATTATTTCTGATTTTTCTCCATCAAATATGTTCTCCATTTCCTAGTTTCTCTTTCCTTCTCATATGGTCTTTCCTTCCAGGGTTCCCTTCTCTTCCCTTTCCCATCTTCCTTCTCCTCCTAGCGTGCAGAGGTGGTGCCCAACATCCAGGGAAGCAGGCTGACAAGAGGGGTGGGGCCACATGGAGGTGCTAGCAGAGGGGAGAGCAGGCAAGGGGTGGGGATTTGCGTGGAGAGTTTTGTGGCAGCGTTCCCAGTCACTTTTGCCCACATTTCTGATTAATTTTTAGATAGGGATTTAATGGGTCCTAGAGACGAAATTTTAAAGTTTTTCAAAACAGTTGTAGAACATCATATGCTCGCCATCAGTGTTTGAGAGAGTACAGGTCTGACTATCATCATTCCTTGATGCAGTGTGATAGATAAAAAAGATATCTTTACCAGTAAAGTGGAAAAATTCTTCATTTTTGAATTGTCTGTTTATATCTGCCTATTTTTCTTCCGGCGGTTTAAAATTTTGCTTATTGATTTTTAAGAAACAGTTGGCTTAAAGGCTGTTGGTTCTTTGTTTTCTTAGAAATCTTTTTCTGTTTGTCAGTTGCCTATTCAGTTTGCTTTTACATTTTTTAAACGATAAGTAACAATAATTTTTATATAGTCAAAATATCAGTATTCTAAATGTAATGTATCCTGGATTGGATCCTAGAACAGAAAAAAGGACATTAATGGAAAAACTGTTAAAACCATAATAAAGTCTGTTGTTTAGTTAATAGCAATATACCAATGTTAGTTTCTTAGTTTTGACAAGTGTAAGATGTTAACATTAGGAGAAAATTGGTGAAGGGTATATAGAAACTTTCTGTACTATCTTTGTAATTATTCTGTAAATCTAAAGTTATTCCAAAATAAAATGTTTATTTTCAACAAATTAAAAATGTCTTTTAATGTTTTTACTTCTAGTTTCTTCCCTTATTTTATACTTGGATCATTTTTGTCCATATAGAGATCGGTTATATATTCACACATATTTTCATTTAATGTTTTCATGCTTTAAAGGTTTTGCATCTCACTCTTTTGTTCATCTGTAGCTTATTTTGGTGTACGGTGTAAAATGATACTTTCTGATGTATTTTGATATTTGATATTTTCTTATGTATTTCATTGAATTTTTAAAAAAACAACACTCATGGCATAATTTATTCTTCGCCATTGATTTTTTTTTTTTTTTTTTTAGGAGGTACCGGGAATTGAACCTTGGACCTCACACATGCAAAGCAGGTGCTCAACCACTGAGCTCCACCTGCTCCGCTTCACCATTGATTTTAAATGCTTCCTTTATTTTATATAAAAGTTATGTGTGTCTACTTCTAGACTTCCATTACTGGCCAAGATGGAGTAACAGGGATTGGATTTACCCACTTGCCCGAAACAACCAAAAATTGGACAAAATATCAGACAAGATAGATGAAAAAATGGCCCCCAAGACATTGGACACCAGGCCAAGAAGAATGGAGATCCCCGAGCAAGAGGAAACAACGAGGTAGACCCTTAGATTGCCCCAGCTTACTGCATAAGGCAAGTTTCCAGGCTGTGTGCATGGAGGGGAAACCCAGGCAGGGCTCAACAGTCTCCCTGAGATGAGGAGTCGGAGCTGGGAGTCCATATGGGCCAAGGTGTATAGAATTTGCAGGGCAGAGTACTGGAGAGAAGGGAGCTGCACAGAAAAAGAATGCCAGAGATCCATAGCGCATACTCAGTTTTCAGCCAGTATCGATCAATATATGCCCAGGTAGTAAGGAATTACCTGGGAAAGAACCACCTGTAAAGATTAGAGAGAACAATTCTTAGAGCTTAAAATGGTCCAGGAATAGTTCCTGTTCCCAACTGCCATAATACACTAGGTAGAGTACTCAAAAGGTTTTTGCCTCAGTGGTGAGAAAAATGGAACAAAGAACATATGGAAAAATAGAAAGATGGTAGATTTAAATTTTACCATATCAATACAATAATTGCATTAAACATAAATAGTATAAATATCATACTTAAGGTTGAAAGGCTGAATACTTTCCCTCTAAAATGGGGAACAAGTCAAAGATATCCACTCTTACAACTCCAATTAACATAATACTGAAAGTCTTAACCAGTGCAATAAGACAAGAAAAAGAAATAAAAGACATATACTGTAGATTGGAAAGGAAGAAATAAAACTGTCCATATAATTGTCTGTGTAGAAAATTCCAAGAAATCTACAACAAAACTGCTGGAACTAATAACTCAGTTTATCAAGGTCCCAGAATAAAAGGTCAACACATAAATATAATTGATATCTATATATTAACAATGCACAGTTGGAAACAAAATGTTGAAAACATAATACCATATATAATACTCCAAAAAATGAAGTACTCAGGTGTGAATCAAGCAAAACATGTTCAGAACCTATATGCTGAAAAGTACAAAATATGGATGAAAGAAATCAAAGAAGATATAAATAATGGAAAGGCATACTGTGTTCATGGATTGTAAGACTCAACATTGTAAAGATGCCCCAATCTCTCCAAATTGATCTGTTGTAGTAATATAGTTTCTGTCAAAATCCTAAGAGGATATTTTTGTAGCTATAGATAAGCTGATTCTAATATTTATATGGAAAACCAAAAGAACAAGAATAGCTAAAACAATTTTGAAAGAAGAATAAAATTGGAAGAATCACACCATCCAAGTGAGATAACTACTATAAAGTTACAGTTATCAAGACAATATGGTATTGGCAGAGGAATAGACACATACATCAACAGAATAAATCTACACAAGTACAGCTGACTGAATTTTTAACAAGATGCAAAAGCAATCCAATGGAGGAAGGATGGTCTTTTCAACAAATGGTGCTGAAACAATTGGACATCCATAGGCAAAAAATGAACCTCAACCTAACTCTTACACTCTATATAAAAAAAAATTACCTAAAAATTTATCATAGATCTAAACAGAAAATGTAAAATTTTGGATGAAAAGGTAAGAGAATACCTTTGTAACTTAGGGATAGTTAAATTTCTTAGATATGATACCAAAAAACATGATCAACAAAAGAAAAAATGATAACTTGGAATTCATCAAAATTTAAAACTTTTGCTCTGTGAAGATGCTGCTAAAAGAAAGAAAAGAGAGCTATAGACTGGAGAAAATATTTGCAAATCACATTTTCAACAAAAGTCTTGTATTCTGAATATACAAAACTATAAACTCAGCAGTAAGAAAAGAATCCAATTTAAAAATGGACGAAAGACTTGAACAATACTTTACCAAAGAGGATATAAGATTAATAAATAAGCATGTGAAAAATACTCAATATCATTAGCTATTTGGGAAATGCAAACTGAAACCATGATGAGATACCATTACACATATATTAGAAAAAGTTAAAAAATACTGGCAATACTAAATTCAGGTGAGAATGTGGAGAAAGTGGAGTGTTCATACATTGCTTGTGGGAATGCAAAATGACATGGCCATCCAGAAAAAGTGTGTCAGTTTCCTTAAAAAGTTAAAAAAAAATACACTTACCATATGACCCAACAGTCCCACTCCTGAGTATTTGCCCTAGAGAAATGAAACATATTCACACACACACAAAATAGTACACAGATGTTTATAGACACTTTAATATGTCTATAAATTAAATATTTATTTATTTTAGCAACTTAGATGTGAGTCTAAAATTATTTCAAAATAAAAAGGAAGGAAGGAAGAGAGGGAGGGAGGGAGGAAAGAAGAAAAGAAGGAAGGAAGGAAGAAGGAAGGGAGAGAGGAAGGAAGGAAGAAAGGAAGGAAGGAAGGGAGGAAGGGAGGGAGGGAGGGAGGGAGGAAGGAAGGAAGGGAGGGAGGGAGGAAGGGAGGGAGGGAGGGAGGGAAGAAGGAAGGAAGGGAGGGAGGGAGGGAGGGAGGAAGGGAGGAAGGAAGGCAACTGGATCCTCAACTCCCACTCCTACCCTGCAGGGCCCACAGCTTCTATCCTCCAGCCCTGCAGAAGACCAGAGGTTTAGTATCTGAAAATGATAGAAAAGCAGGTGGGAGGTGTGTTGGATGGGAGCTGCTAGCCCAATGAGGGCATATTTACATTCTGAATGCAGAGACCCACTCCCAGCCCTCTTTCTCACCAAGTCCCTATATTGCAGGCAACCTCCTGCTGTCGATTTCATCAGCCCAGGGAAAGACATAAAGTTCTTGACACCAGCCTATCTCCAATGAATTGGCCAGGCCAGGCCATCTTCCATGGAAGGTCATAAGCTGAGGGTTCACAGGTTATAGCCAGCTTCTTAGCCCCCAACCAAGGAATGTTACATGGCTGAGGAAATTCTCCAGCGTGAAAAATTATAACACAAATAGGCACACACTTTGACAACCTCTGGGTTAAGGTATGACTAATGCTTTTTCATATTCAAAGTTCACTCTTCTGAATCACTTTTTGACTCAGAGTCATTGATGTACATATTTTTTACACAATTCTGGGAACCTTTAAGAATGTTGGTGATACAGCATTTTGTGTGTGTGTGCAAGAATCCATAAAAGAACAAGGGCCACTGGTGCTGGGTGTTATATACAGCCCGTAACATTGAAAAAAACTTTATTGAGATTTAATTTATATTTCATAAAATTCACCCAATTTTAAGTGTACAATTCAAAGTGTACAATTCAATGATTCTTAGTATATTTACAAAACTGCGTAACCATTTCTGGTTTAGAACATTTCCATCACCTCCCAAAGAAACCTCATGCTCATTTATAGTCTCTCCTTATTTCCACCCTCAGTTCTAGGAAACCACTAATCTTATTTTCTGTTCCCTTAGATTTGCCTTATCTGGATATTTCATATAAATGGAATTATATAACATTTGCTTATCTGCATGTCTTTTTTTTCCAATTAGCATAATGTTTTTGAGTTTCATCCATGATGTAGCATGTGTCAGTGCTAGGTTCCTTTCTATTGCTGAATATTATTATCTTGTATATATATTTCCCATTTTGTACATCCATTCACCAGTTGATGGACACTGGGTTATTTCCACTTTTTGGCTATTAAGGATAATATTGCTATGAACACTAAAGTACAAGTCTTTGTGTGGACATACATTTTCATTTCTCTTGCTTATATATGTAGGAATGGAAATACTGGCTCACAGGGTAATTATACTTAGCATTTGAGTAACTACCAAACTCTGTTTTCAACAGAGGCTGTGACAACTGCCCTAGAAATGCAAGAGAGCCCTAATTTCTTCACATCCTTGTCAACACTTGTTATTTTCATTTTTCTTAAATAATAGCTATCATAGTGGGTTTGAGGTGGCATCTCATTGTGGTTTTGATTTGCATTTCACTGATGGCTAATGATACTGAAAATCTTTCCATGTGCTTATTGGCCATTTGTATATTTCTTTTGGAGAAATGCCTTTTCAGATCTTTTGCTCATTTTTAATTGGGTTATTTGTCTTTCTAATATTGCATATTGAAGAGTTCTTTATATATTCTACATACAAGTCCTTTAACAGATATATGATTTGCAAATATTTTCTTCCATTCCTTGGCTTGTCTTCTCACTTTCTTGAGGTGTCATTTGTATCACAAAAGTTTTCATTCTGATCAAGTCTAATTTCTCTATTTTTTCTTTTATTGCTTGTGCTTTTGGCGTCATATCTAAGAAATCATTGCTAACGCAAAATCATGAAGATTTTCTCCTATGTTTTCCTTTAAGGGTTTACAGTGTTAGCTCTTACATTTGAGTCTTTGATCTATATATATAACACAAAACCGTTTTTAGTGGTATTAATTACATTCACAATGATGTGCTGTCATTGTCACGATCCATTACCATGACCCCAGACAGAAACTCTCTATCTAATAAGCAATAACTTCCCATTAGCCCCTCACCTTGGCCTCTGGTAACCTATCATAATTTCTATCTCTATGAATTTCCTTGTTTTAGCTATTTTATAAAAGTGAAATCATACATTATTTGTCTTTTTGTGTCTGGCTTATTTGACTCAACATAGTGCTTTTTAAGTTTCATCCATGTAGTAGCAGGTATCAGAACTTCATTCTTTTTTACAGTCGAATAATATCCCATTATATGTATAATCCACATTTTGTTTATCCAAGTATCAGTGGACACTTGGGTTTTATCCACCTTTTGGCTACTGTGAATAATACTTCTATGAACATTGGTGTACAAGTATGTGTTTGTGTCCCTGCTTTCAATTCTTTTGGATATATACCTAGAAGTGGAATTTCCAAGTCACGTGATAATGCTATGTTTAAATTTTTGAGAAACTGCCATAGTTTATAAACCATGTTTAACTTTTTAAGAAACCACAGTGGCCGAACCATTTTACAATCCCACCAACAGTGTATGAGGTTCCAATTTCTTAGCATCTATGTCAACATTGCTTTCTGTTGTTTTTCTTTTTTCAAATAATAGCCATCCTAGTGGTGTGAAGTGGTATCTCATTGGAGTTTTGATTTGCATTTCCCTAATGGCTAATGATGTTGAGCACATCATTTCATGTGTTTTTTGATGGTTTGTTTGTTTGTTTGTTTTTCGCCATTTATATATCTTCTTTGGAGAAATATCTATTTAAGTCTTTTGCCAATTTTTAAAAATTGAGTTGTTTGTATTTTTGAGTTGTAACATTACTTACTTTGGTATTCCTGGATATTAAGCCCTTATCAGAAATATGGCAGACATTATTTCCAAGATTTCACTTTATTGATAATGACCTTTGATGCACAGATTTTTTATTTTGATAAGTTTAGTTTATCTATTTTTTTCTTTTGTTGTTCATGTGTTTGGTGTCGTATCTAAGAAATCATTGCCAAATTCAAGGGGATAAAGGTTTCCATCTACATTTACTTTGAAGAATTTTATCATTTTAGCTCTTATGTTTAGGTCCTTGGTCCATTTTGAGTTAATTTTATATGTGGTGGGGAAGTGGTGGTCCAACTTCATTCTGATATATGTGGCTATCCAGTTTTTCCTATAGCATTTGTTGAAGAGACTATTCTTTCCCCGTTTAATATATGTGCACCCTTATAAAAAATCAGTTGATCATAGATGTTTGGGTTCATTTCTGGATTGTCAGTTCTATTTCATTTGTCTAAATATCTATGTTTTTTCCAGTACTTTTGATTATTGTGGCTTTGTAGTAAGTATTGTAATTGGGATGTATGATAGCAACACCTTTTTTTTTTTTTCAAGATTAATTTGGCTAATTGGGGTCTCTTGCCATTCCAGATGAATTTGAGGCTTGACTTTTCCATTTATGCAAATAATCGCTGGGATTTTGATAGACATTACATGTCTATCAAACAAGAAAGTCCAAAAGAAATAGGTAATTTGGTGAAAACAAGAGAAGTTATGCAATTCTAATTAATATACTCAGACACTAGAAATGATATTGTGTAAAACAAGAACATGAACTAGATCAAGCTGCCAAGAAAAGTGAAGAATGAGAGTATATAAAATATTACAGAAATTTTCAGATATAAAAGGGCCATCATTAGGAGTTCTAGAAAGAGAAAAGAGAGAAAAAAGAGAAGAGTATATTTTTCATTTATCTCCCCCCTCATTTTCTAATTATTTTTATGAAGCAAGTATTACATTGATAATAGAGCTTGATAAAGATACTACAAATAAGAAAGTTATAGACCTAATTCACTTATGGATATTTATCCAAATGCTCTCTTTAAAATATTAGCAAAGAAGAAAATGATACACCATGACCAAGTGGGATTTATTTCAGGAATTCAAGCTTGGTTCAATATCAGAAAATCCATATACCATATTAAGAAATCTAAGGAAAAAGATGATATAATTATCTTTACAGATGTTGAAAAAACCTTCAACTACATTCAACAGTCTCTCCTGATAACACTCAAGAAAATAGAAATTGATCCTGCTTTCTTAATATGAACACACACAAACATACGTCCTAAGTTAATTTATAGATTCAATGCAATCCCAATAAAAGTACCAACTAGCTTTTTAAATGGAACTAGACAAGTTAAAAGTAAATCACTTATCCATTTGGAATGTATATTTTGTATGGTGTGAGGTGTGGATCTAATTTTTTTATCTTTTTCAAAATGACTAACCAGTTGCCCTACAGTCATTTATTAAAAAGTCCATATTTTTTTTTGCCCCAGTGATTTGACATGTCACCTTTACCATATACTAAATTTCCATAAGTAAGTGTGTTTATTTCTGGACATTCTATTCTATTCCACTAGTCTGTTTGTCTATTCATGTATCAGTACTATGCTATTTTCATGATTGAAGTTTTATAGTATGTATCAATATCTGACAGGTCTAGATCCCCATCATAGTTTTTATTTTGTAATGATTTCCTGAGTATTCTTGCATGCTAATTTGTCCATATCAAGTTTATTACTCTTACTTACTTGTATTTTGAGTGACATAATATATGATCAATTCTTATGAATATTCCACATGTTCTTGAGAAGAAGATTTATTCTCTATAATGAAATTTGGCTTCTTTTTCCTTCCACATTCTCCACTACCATTAATTAGTTGTAAGCTTATTTTCTGGCAAAAAATATTCATGGTAATTCTGAATAACAGATTAATAATTTTTTATCATTTTCTGTTGTGTGCGTGGAGCTGGAAGAGATGGAATCTCTTGGGATGTGGTACTGAGGTCTTGGGCAGAGAGTTGTACTGAGGACTCTGGGATGTGGTCATGGGAGGGTGGTAGGGCAGCATCCCAGGGGCTTTGGGTACCATGATAGCCTGAAAAGTGTTGGCCATATTTTGGGGGAGCTTGACAAGAAGTGAGATTAGCTTCAGACCAGCCTCCCTGGGAACCTGTTCCCAGGGAGACTATAGAAGACATGCTGGGAGGGGGAGTGAGCCTTACCTGGCTGTTTGGCTGCCACCCCCAGGCCCTCTAGGATCTCTCAACTCAGCAGTGATCCTCTGACAACTGAGGATTAGGAAGGCTGACTTTTCTTAATGGCCCAGAAGACCAAAGATCTAGGAGCACTTACCTTTCTCCTTCAGCTGCCAACTGCTACTCCCTTTAACTCTCTTTCTTCTTCAGGGTACTTTTTGTAAACTTTTTGCCTGCATTTCCATAATGGAGTGACCTGGAGTGACTGGACTTAACCCTACTCTCTCCCTGATCTCAAAGCTGTGGAGTCAGCCTCTGCACACTCCACATGTGAGTGTGGGAGGAGGTAGAGGGAAAAGAGAGAGTTGTGAGCCGTTTGAGAAGGGAGCAGGAAATTCATTTGCAACAGAGGTAAAGTAACCTGAAGTACCAAGTGAAGACTTATTAAAGAACATTATGTTGCCAACCTTGGAAAGAAAACTTGGATGACATCCATTTTTACAAAGCCTGAGTTTCTATCCACTTAAAAGGACTCATCAGAGCTAGTATTGCAAGTTTCATAATCCATCAGCCAGCTGGGTTTGTGGAATGCTATTTCATCATGAAAATAGACTCCTCATGGAGAGGATAAGAAGAATCAAAGACTCATGAGATTTATTACCCACCAAGCCAGGCAGAGCAATCAGTTTGCCTTTGTAATCTTAACCCTTATGTTGCAAGAGGCTCCCCCTGAGCCTCAGCTGTAGCCACCTAAGGAGTTCACCCTTATGCGGGGAAAATCCACTTGGGGGGGAGGGATGGAGACTCAACCTACTGGAGAGTCAGGACATAGCAGGACAATGGGCAGTTTTGACCGTGTTCCTTCTGCATTTTCCCTTCTCTCCTCCTTGATTTCCTCATTCATTTTCTCCTTTCCTCTTCCCCTCTATGTGTTCGGGGTTTTGTTTCTAGAACTCTTGGAAATAGAAACTGAAATTAAAATAGGAAAAATATTTAATGAAATTCTCTGTGAATCCTTAATAAGCCAAAGCATTCCTGCCTTGACCTACAGCTCAAAGCAAGCATTAGCATTTCCAGCACACCTTCAGCTCTGGCCACAGTTCCTCAGAGATCCCCACAGCAAATTGGGGCTAGCTTGTGACCCATAGAATATGGTGAGAGATATGGTATGTGACTTCCAAGACTAGGTCATAAAAGACATTGCAGCTTCCACCTGGGTCTCTTGGATCATTCTCATCAGGGGAAGACAGCTGCCATGTTGTGAGGACACTCAAGGAGCCCCATGGAGAGGCCCATGTGGACAGGAACAATCTGCCAACACCAACTTGCCAGCCATGTGAGTAAGCTACCCAGGAAGTAGATCCAGTCAAACTTTCAGATGATGTCAACCCCAGCCGACAGCTGACTGCAACCTCATGACAGACCCTGAGCCAGAACCACCCAACCGAACTACTCCTAAATTCCTGACCCACGGAAACTAGGAGAGATAGTAAACGTTTATTGTTTTCAGCCACTGAGTTCTAGGGTGGTTTGTGACACGTAACCTTTGAGATTTAAAACCGTGGAATCTCATTCCAGTTCTCTTTTGTGCTACTCTATGTTGCTTCTTACATTTTATCACTTCCCTTTGGGTCACTTTTATGTGGCACCAGAGAAAAGTGTTCCAGGCAGTATCCAGGTCCAGGGAGTTCCTGAAGGTGGGGAAGTTGTACCAGCATATGACTGGAAGGACTCCTCCTCCTCTAATCAAGGAATTCCTGGTGGGCAAGAATCATGACCCATCTTTGTATTACTACAAGTACAGTGCCTGACACAAAGGAGGTGCCCTTTAAATGTTCTTTGAATGATGAACAAATAAAGGTGAGCTTGTCAGAAACAGGTCCCCTGGCCCTCTGGTGTTTCCTCACATTCTTCTGGTTTTTTGTCTTCCTGGCATACTACTCAGCAGAGAGCAGTGTAGTGCATCCCTGAAATACATGAGAATTATCATTCGACATAGGGAATTTTTCCAAGTTCCATGGCTCTGTTATTTGGGGATACTTGTTTTTGCAATAAGATCTACACTTACCTCTGGCCAGAAAACTACACCTACAAAACACAAGCAAACATTTCTCAAGCCAAGAAATTTAGTAGCTGTTAATAAAGATATACAAACTGATTTACTTCGTTAGTAATAATAGCAAACTAAAAGCTTGGATAAATAGAATTTATTTTCACTCTGTTTCTCAATAGTAACAAAAACATTTAATGGTGGTCCAAAGGCATTACAAGGTCTAGAAAATAACGCAGCAAGAATTATGAAAAGCAGAAATAATCTACAACATGGATGAACCTTGAAATATTATGCCAATCGAAAGAGGCCAGTCACAAAAGAACCACATATTATATGATTCCATTTATATGAAATGTCTAGTGTAGGCAAATCTGGAGAGACAGAAAGCAGTTTAGTGGTTGCCTAGTGCTGGGGTGGGGGTAGAGGATTGGGTGGTTTGCCAGCTGCTATGACAAATACCACGCAATGGGTTGGCTTAAACAAAAGGAATTTATTGTCTCCCAGCTGCAGAGGCCAGAAGGCGTGCTTCCTCTTGGGGTTAGTAGTGCTCTGACTGGCTGGCAATCTTTGGGTTCCTTGGCTTTCCCATTACATGGTGATGGCCTCTCCTTTCTCTTCTGGGTTTCAGCTAACTTCTGGTTTCTCCCCGTGGCCTTCTGTAACTCTGGCTTCCAGTTTCTTCTCTTTATACAGCCTCCAGTAAACCAGATTAAGACCCAACCTCATTCAGTTGAGCCATACATTATCTTAAAATAACATCTTCAAGAGATCCTATTTCCAATGGGTTCACATCCATAGGAATGTGGATTAAAAACATGTCAAAATTGGATTCAACCTACCACAGGGGGTAACAGCTAAGGCGTATGGAGTTTCTTTTTGGATTAATAAAAATGTTCTAAAAATCAATTGTGGCAAGGGTGGCAAAACTCCATGAATATACTAAAAACCATTGAATCTTGCACTTTAAATGGGTGAATTGTATGGTATGTGAATTATATCTTAATAAAGCTGTAAAAAAGAATGACGTTCAGCTAAATTTTTACTTTTGTTATCCTGGTGGTTTACTCTCTGAGAATATTAGTCATCTGTGACGGAGATGATGAATCCCAAGACTGAACCTAACATTGCCCATGCACCCTGGATCATGTGTGCCAGCAGGGACCCATGCTAGACACCTGAGTGTTCTGTTGCCAAGGTGCAGTGAGGGGCTCATCTATGGTCCCCATTCACAGACAATGACCAGTTCGGGATGGAAGTCAGTTCTCTCCTGTTCGTCACCACTCCCACTGTTGGAGCCATGGGGGACAGCCTGGAGTTGAGCGTGGATGCCCTTCACCCCAATGGCATTAGTTAGTGTTCTGTAAGAGCCTAACCAGTTGTCAAGGTTTTCCTTCCACTTCCAAGATCTCCCTTCTTCCAATTTGCCCCACAGGCCCTACAGTAAGTACCTCCTAGGAGATGGCACTCCATGGAACCAATAATCCCAGCAATATGAGACCTAGTAAAATCCATCTTCAGAGGATGCATCCCTGGCTGGGAGTTAGGAGGCTTGGTTTCTAGACCTGGCTCTGCTAGTTGAATTGACCAAGATCACACCATGAGTTCTCTCTGTCTTTAGGTATGTCACTAAATTGAGCCTCATCCATGTACTAAAGGCTTTACCTGTGAGGTCATTCTCAGTTCTAAATTCCATGAGCTTTACACCCTTAGGAACAAACATTCAACTACTGAAGGTCACTACAAAAAATGTGGCAAATTGCTACTTGTCTCTTTCCTGTCTGTTATCTCTGCTGTTAGCAGTAGTCATATATATTCTTTAATTTTTAAATTAATTTTTTTCTATGCACTTTTTTAAAAAATTATTTTTTTATTTACAGTCTATACCTACCAAGCGAAAATCTCCTTCCCCACCCCACCATCCCCTGGTAACCTCTAATCTACTTTCTCTCTGCAAATTTGCTGATTCTAGATATCTCATGTAGCTGACATCATACAGTATTTGTCCTTATGTGCCTTGCTTATTTCACTGAGCATAATGTTTTCAAGGTTCACCCATGTTGCAGCTTATTTCAGAACTGTCTCATTTCTTCTTATGGCCAAATAATATTCCATTGTGGGTACATACTGAATTTTGTTTATCCATTCATATGTTGATAGACATTTGGGTTGTTTCTACGTTTTGGCTATTATGAATCATGATGCTATGAATATTGGTGCAGAATTATCTCTTTGTGTGCTTGTTTTCCCTTTGTTTGGGTATATACCTAGAAGTGGAATTGCTAAGACATACAGTAATTCTACAAGCAGTAGTCATATTTTGAAAAGCTGTGTTTCCTTTGCCTGCTGCCCAGTCTAGGTGCCTGACCTTTTCTTTCTGCAAGGAGAGATGAGGTTGGGAATATAACAGGGCACTGGGGAAGACGAGTCACTTTCAGGCTCTACCTTTGAGGGCTTGAGCCATGGTTGGCTCAATATATTAAAAGGAAAATTTTACCCATTGTGTGAAGTTTGCAAGAAAAGAAAGTAACTTAAAGCATCTTGCATGGCATACTGCCTGAAACAGTGTCTTAGCCTTTGCTACTTGCACAAAACAACCCTCAGTGTTCTTTCTGAATCTTTGGGCACTTAGAGGAAAACAATGCAGATGTCTGTAGCGGCCTTCTTCACCCTCACTTCTCTGGTTCTCTGTAACCCCTCTCCCTCCTCACTGAAGCTAACTCAGCACAGAGCAGTGGGGCTCCCCAAACAAGGGCTACCCCCTGCAGAGCTGGCGGAGTCCTCTAGCAGAAGCAGGAGTGTTTGCTCTTGGAAGGCCATAGGACTTTCTTGAGGAGCGTCATGGAGTGAGCTGAGCCTGAAAGAACTCCCGTCAGCCTGCCAGCCACATATTTCAGCATATCTACTATATGGTGCATTGCACAAAATGTGGAAGATACAGAAAAAGAAAGAAGGAAAAGTTTACACCTGGTCTTAGCACTTAGAAGCCACGACTGTCAATGGTTTCTTGTTTTTGAGCATTACTGTAAGCACTTGGTACTCTGCTGTGTACTTAATATTCATTATATGATGCAATTTTCATGACAACTCTCTGATGCATGTAATATAATTTCCTACTGTAGAAAAGGAAACTGACGTTCAGAGAAGTTACACAAGCTGCCCAAGGCAGCACCGCTGGTAAGTGGCAGGACTAAGGTTAAAATCCAAATCCGACTGATTCCAGACCTGTTACGCTATACAACCACCCCGCTAAACATTTTGTAGTATTTTCTGCGAGTCTTTTTGTCTGCACAGTTTTTTGCTTGTCTGCTTGTTTTGTTTCATCCTTGCACAGCTGTGGTCATGCTGTATAGACAGCCTTGTTTTCTAAAGCTCTTCTACCTGCCAGCCTCCAAGCCCTCTTGGTTCGTGGGTGTTCGATGTGCGCAGAAACTCTCATGATAGATAAAACCATTTCTGGGGACTCCATTAAAAGGGCTTTCTCTGTTCGGTGGGGAGAAGGCATGGTCTCTTTTTCTATCTCTCTTCAGTCCCTAATCTCTTGAAGCTTTACTTGTAAGCCCTCTGCCTTAAAAAGTAAAGACCCACAGGAGAGAAACCTTCATCTGGGAGATCTCCACTGGGCTGTTCAGAGAGCCCAGCTAGGCTCCAGGAGGCCTAGCCTCATGTGTGCAATCAAGATATCGGACTATGCATCCCAGCAGCCCCCAGGAAGACTGCAGGGAACAGTGCAGGGAACCATGGGTCCAGGGAGGCAGCCAGATTCTCTCATCAGAGAGCCAGCACCTACAAACATCTCTTCCCCTGCCGTGGGGCTGCAGGGTTGAGCTACAGCATGGACCTGCTCCCTTGGGCAAGGTCTTTCCTTCCTGTCTTCAAATAAAGCTTCCTGGAGCACATTATATTGTTCCTCCTGCTCCTCAATCCCCCATTCTTTTTGGTTTTCCTTCCAGTTTTCAGGGACAACAAATAAAGCTGCTTTCAAGAGGCTCCCTTGAGGTTAACAGCCAAGAAGCAACATTCAGTCCTGCAAATCTGGCAGCTGAGCCAGCTCGTTGGGATTCGGCCACTTTAATGGAGAGAGCTTCTTCTGCGAGATTAGACTGTCCTGGGCTCGAGCCCTCACACTTAATAGCACAGCAGACATAAGCCGTGAGAAAAGCCTTACAAAGAAAAAGTGAGTGAAAATAAAAAGCTCCAAACTCTGCTTTCTTACTTTTGCTAAGAATATTTACAGACCGGACTGTGTCAGGAAGAGGAGCCCTAACAGGGCTGGCACCGCGGGTACTGAGCAAGGGCGTCCTGAATTGAATTGAGAAAAGCAATTATGATTCTTTTCGGGAAAGGGGGAACGTGTTTTCTTTCCTCTGCATGTTTCCAAAAAAGGAGGCGCCCTCTGGTCTGTGTTCTGGAGGAGGAGGATTGGAGTGAAAACCTCTGGACCTTTTCTCCAGGTCTCACTTTTGCATGGGCAGGGCCTGCACTGAGGCTCCCACAGAGTTTAACAGTCCTTGAACCCCATCTCCAGGGTTTGAAGCACTGAACCTCAGAAGCAAAAATATCCCACCACGTCTTATCTACTGTCTGCCTCGTGGGTGGGTAAGAGGGTCCGTGGGCTGTCCTGGGCTTCCTGCTCCCATGTGAAAGTTCAGAATGCTCAGGGCAGGCGCCAGTGTTTGAGAAGTAATTGGGGGTTGGAGGCAGGTCTGTGATCTTCCACGAGGCTGGCAAGCTAAGAAGGGACCCCCCAGCTGCCTGGTCCCAGCACGTGCTCTGTTCAGCAGAGTCCTGTTCTTCGAGAACAATGGGGTGTCACTGCTGGAGTAGAAACACTGCAGACCCATGTTTCGAGATGTCACCCTGAGAACCAGGCTTCCTCGGGTCTTGGGGAGACCTTCAGAGCCCATCCACGGAGCTAAGAAAAATCTAAATCTTGGAAATAAAGCAAAGAGAGGACAGCATCTTCTTTCAGTGCCATACGGGGCCTTGCCTAACAAGCCTACCAGTTAATTAGAGGGGAATGTACCTTGGTTTGACTCTAGCCATCATTGATTTAAAAGCCCCGACGTTGAGAAGTTGCATGTTAACTTGATTTTTTTTTTTTCCTGGTGGAGATGCAATTGATTTCGTCTGGTAGAAAAGCTAACTCAAAATGTTTTTGGCCTTTAAGAACATTAGCCAGGTTTTCTATCTAACCTGGCAATTTTTTTTTTTTTTCTGACATTCTTCCTTCAAACATCTACAAATACCCACGTCCTCAAATGCTTTTTGAATCCCCTTTGCCCAACCTGCTGATTCTCTCAACCAGCGGAATAAATCTTTGATGTGTGTTCATCCTATATTTGCGTGAGAACCACGTTATGAACTTTCTGGAAGTTGTACTTTGATGCTTGTGTCCCAGGCCCAACCCCCTGAGAATGAGTCAGGAATGCTATGGGGAAGAGTGGAGTCATTTTCTCAGGTGTATCCTTGGAAGGCCAGTGGAGAGGGGACTGGTGGTGTTGAAGATATCTCAAAGGTGCCTTGAAGATTATTAGGGGAGCATCGTGATGCAGAGGGGCACCCTGGGACCTCGGCAGCTTTGGTTGATGGCGAGGGGCAGCTACTAAGTCTGGGCAGCCTCAGGGATGGGGAGCTGACTCGGCCAAGGAGAAAGGCACGGGCTTGGGTTGAGGCCGGCAGATGGGGAGGCAGCAGGGCTTCACTGCTGCAGGTGATATCAAGGTCAGGCCAGTAGGAGCACCTCATTCCCCCCTCTCCCAGTATAGTGCCAGCCATCAATCCATTAAGGGTAGGACTTGAGCCAATGGCTGGCCCAGATCTGGGGACACAGGTAGCAGGCCCAGGCCCCTGGGGGAGAGCCGGCAAGACTGTTCAGGGTGCAGGGACCCCAGTTCCACTGGGGAGCTGGAAACCAAGGCAAAATCCCTACCTTTCAGACGCGGCCAGTGGGTTGCGAGCAGGTGAGAGTGGGAAGAGGACAGCTCAGGGACCTAATGCACTAGGTCCTGGGGCTCTCTCCCAGACACACCAGCTCTTGTGCCTGGAGCGTCTCATTTGTCTCATTCATTCATTTGCTCATTCAGTGAGTATGTATTGTCCAGCGAGTGCCAGGCTCAAGAATGGAGTCCGCAGGCGGGTGGGTTCCTGTGACCATGCTTGGTGTGGTTAGAGAGGGTGGCAATTGGAGTGCCCCCGTGTTTCCTGTCTGCCCCTTTCCTCTGCCTTCCCTGTGGTGGGTGTGGGAGGAGAGGAGGAACGTTCTGTTTAAGCAGGAATAAGTAGGACCCTGACACGGGGGGCGCATGATGACACCCCATAGAGTGGACGATGGTCACTCTGACCACCTTTGACCACCTTGCCTATGCTGGGACCATCCCCTATATTATTTAGCTGGCTGTGCCTCCCCAAAGCCAAGCTCAGAAACAAGCGTCCCCAGGCGCCCTTGCAAGGTAGGCATGTGGTTGAGGCCCTGCCAGTCCTGTGCACCCAGGACAAACTTCAGCTTGGAAACAAGGGACTCGCAGAGGCAGAAGCCCATGGACTCCTCCTCAGCAAGGGTGGTGCAGAGATGCTGGGCCTCCCACGGCAGCTGGGAGCAGAGGTCCCGCTTGTGCCCAGCTGAGGGGGGCGGGTGGTATTCCCCAGGGTGTCCTGGGGCTGAGGGGCCACTAATGCTGGGCAGCCCTTGGCTCAGGCCCCTCTCCCTGCAGCACTGAGGGGTCAACCCTCCCCAGGATGCCTCCTCTTCCCACAGGCTCTGGGTGTGCCTGTGCCTGATTAAAAGCCACCAAGAGCCTACCCCCGACTTACCCTCTTCCAGGGTAGGTGTGTCTGCCTCTGGTGTAGTCAGGACACACACGTGACCATGGCTGGGTCCCGATTCTGTCCTGTGCTAATACCAGCTGATCTTTTTTGAGCAGCTTCTCCGGGCCATGTGTTTCATGTGCGTTGTTGCACACACGTCATTCTCAGAACAGCCCATTCCTCACACAACAAAACAGACTGCATAGCTCACCTGAGACAGTGTAGACAGCAGGCTTGAAATCCATAAGGGTTCTTTTCACTGCATTATGCCCCCTCCTCTTTACAGAAAACTTGAAGGGGGCCGTTCTCACAGTGGATCTCGGGAGTGGGGGTGTCTGGTGTTACTTTGGCTCCTTCTTCCCCCTCCCTCCTCCTACCCTGACTTCAGAGTCTGGATCATAATCCACAACTTCTTATGAGGCATCCCGTTAGGAAAAGCGTCGATTCATCACCTCCCCTGGACTGGGTTCAGATCAGATTAAGGAGAGGCGACCGTCAGGTCCGAGGCCAAGGATGTGTTGCTGGCGGGGCAGGGGGTCCAGCTCAGATTTAGGTGGCAAGTCCAAGTTTGCCAGGAGCTTATCCAGAGCTCTGGGGGCAAGGGACATGCAGGCCCCCCAGGCTGGATGGGGCTCTGCAGTGGACCTAGAGGTGGCTGCCCAGCTGCAGGTCCTGCGGCTCCTTGGGAGTTAACCTGTTCCTCTGGAGGCTTCACCAGGTGCCCTCTGGCTCCTCTTCCACCTGCCTGGCAACACCCTTCTCCCTCAGAGCAGGCAGCCTCGCCGGGGTTTGGTACCCCTCAGGGTAGGGGCCGGCTCTTGATGGGGCTTTCGGCTGTGCGGCCACTGCAGACCTGCCTCCTCAGCTCAGCTAGTGAGATCGGGAGCACTGGGGCAGTGCCAGGGAAGGGGCTGGACGCCGACTCCAGGAACGCAGGTAAGTTAGAGGATCTGTGCGCTCCGGGGACAGCGCGCGTGGGAGATAGACATGCAGGGATAATCTGAGGTATGTGTAACTGGACCCTGGTCTCCTGATCGTGGACTCACAGGAGGGCCTGTAGCTGTTCTCTGGGGCTGGGCTTGGGGGTTAGGCCAGGGATATGCTTAACTTTTCCTTGATCTTCAGAGCTTAACAGCTGAACATCACCACCTCCAGGAAGCCTTCCTAACCCCTAGGGTGCCCCTTCTCTGGGCCCTCAAAGCCTCCTGCTCTTCCTGCATAGCATTTTCTACATCACATTGTATATGCCTGATGGCCTCTTGGTTCCCCTTACATCAGACATGGACTCCCCTGTGGCGGGACGCCCGCCTCAAGAGATCCCCTTCCCTGCAC
>JAKSZT010054081.1:1334726-1361075 GCA_026826555.1 Tolypeutes matacus | reverse complement strand
ATATTTGAGTTTACATTCACCATTTTGTAATGTGCTTTCTATTTGCCTAGACTTTTCTACGCTTTTTTCCCTCTTTTTTTTTTCTTTTTTTCTTTCTCTTATTCTCTAGATGATATCCTGTCCTTCTCACTATCTCACCATCAGGAGTCATATGAAAACAGTTTATTATTAATGATATTAAGTTTGATCATTTGCTTACAATGGTCTCAACTATCCATATCCTTTGCCATCCTTCTTTCCCCATAATTATTATTTAATTTTTAAAAAGATTTATTATTTACTTATTTATCCCCTCATCCCTCGTTGTTTTCACACTGACTGCTCATCTTCATTTCTGGGAAACAAACCTGGGACCTCCTGTGTGGTAGGTGGGCACCCAAGGGCTTGAGCCACATCCTCTCTTCCCCCCCCGCCCCCACCCACCCAGTGACTAGCAAGCATTGATGATTTAGAGCTCAAATCATTATTCCATGGGTCATTGTAAGATGGTAATTTACTATTTCCATTATTCCTTTTACCTTCGTTTCTTGGTAATCTCCTGTACAAAACAGATTTCTCCTCTCTCAACCTCCTAGTTAAACATTTCTTTAAGAAATATCCATGTGACTCATGGATATTTCTTGCTCGTATTCATTGTGCTATAAACCATTCCTGCCATGATCTATTTTGATGCTCAGGTTGTCCTGGTTGGGTCAGTGGCAGCCCCTTCAAGCTCCTTCCTGCCTCCTTTTTTTTTTTTTTTAATACCTTTATTTCAAATTCAAAAACATAAAATAACAGAAAACGCAGCTCAACAAGTTATGGAAGCATTACTTCTAAAATGTTCTGTCTAGACACTTGAATCTCATCTAATTCTGACTAACTCAGTTGTTCCTCTGATGTTCAGAAAGATACACGGTCAACACAGGTTATTTTTTTTTTTAATTTATTTTTATTGTGGGTAAAAATCAAAATTCTCACAATACATACAAACATTTGCAAAATGATATATAAATATATATGCATATATGTGTATTTGCTTACAAAAATGTTATTTATATATATATATACATATATTTTAAAAGGTGCTTAGATTACCCAAAAAATTACATGGAACCCACTGGGATTCCCATGTTGCCCACCTCCCACACCTCCCACCACATCCCACACAAACAAGTGTGGCCCACCACCCTCAATGAACTTACACATCCTGGAGCCATGCCACCAACCATAGACCACAGTTCACACTGTAGACCACACTCTCTCCCACTCAGTTCTGAGTGGTGTGTGCTGATTTAAAAAGGCCTACATCCGTTACCATAACAGTACTCAGGACAACCTCCAACTCCCAAAGAAGCCCCTGCATTTCAACTGCTCATCCCCTCCTACCCCAAAAGTGTCAAGTGGCCACTGGCTCCACCTCACTGTTACAATCTCTTGCATTGCTAGAATCACCATATGTGAACAAGAGAACACCATCAAGTCCACTCCAGTCCACAGTTCTTCCCATAATCCTGAGGGCACTGGGACAGTGATGTCCACTCCAACTCCAAGTGAGAGAGGGCTTACATCCCATGGATATGGTGGGTGGGATGATCCCGCCTGCAGATGCAGGCCCTCTCCACTCCCTGGGATGACCATTGCCCATCATTGTCTCCTCACCAGGTGACTTGGATGAGTCCATTGAGATGTAGGGTAGGAGTTGCAGCTCCACCTAGATTTCATGCACACCTGGCACATAGGTAGGCGGGAGGCTCCAGTCTCTGGAAGTATACCTAAAAACTCCAGCATCACATATAGGTTTGAATAGAAGGGACTGATGGACCATGTGCAGGGAGGACTTATTTGAGTCCAATTCTGTCACTCTCAGGAGCACAGATTCCAAAAGAGAGCCCACTGATAAGGCATCAGTCTCTGGGGCTATCCCCCCTTATATAGGATCAGGGTGTCTCCGGAGCTCTCAGGAACCCCTCTGAGTGGGGATAGGCACTTAGATGTTCTATGAGCTCCTACTGAGGTGTGCGTAAGAGTTACCTCTGGGATGACCTCCCGACTCTCTTTGAAGTCTCTTAGCCACTTGAACTCATTTGTCTTTACTATTTCCCCCTTTTATTCAAGGTCTTTTTCCAGTTGTGTTGCCAGTTGGCACTTGGTATTAACCCCTCGTTGCCAGGGAGGCTCATCCCCGGGAGTCATGTCCCACGTTGGAGACTGTGGCAGAGCTCTCCAGGCTAGGAATTCAGATTCCCTCATTTATTGTGTGATTATCCACCCATCGTGACCATGCCCCATCCCCCGATCCTTTGAATGATTTTGTATATCTTTCATGTATATTCGGATGAACCAATCCCCACGAAACCCCCCCCAGACACCCCCCACAATAATCCCCCGCAGTACCCATTGTAACCCTTCTGTGATCCAAATCCTCCATGAACATTTAGTCCATAAAATAATCAAATACACTTACTGGGAAAAAGAAACAAGTGTGATAAGCTTACATGCAAGAGACAAACATAAGGAAACTCGGGAAAAAAAAAAAAGAGAAGGAAAAAAAACAAATAAACAAAGAACAAAACAAAATAAAATATAATTAGTGGATTGGGACATTCAAAAAATGGGCAAAAAAGCAAAGGAAATGCCTTAAAATATATATATATATATATTCTTTTTTTTTTCCTTTCTCTTTTCTTTTTTCCTTTTTTTCCTTCCCTTTATCACTGTGTTATCGGATGTCTGGAGTGCCATGACACCTTCCTCCTCTCAATCCCCATTGTCTCCCAATTTTTCATTTAATTTTCAAAGAAGTTTTAGGTCACAGCAAAGTCACACACGGAGTGCCGGAGACTCCCAGATACCAAACCACCCCCCCTTCCCCACCCCATATTAACTCCCCCCCCCTTTGTTTTTTGGTTCTTAGCATTGTTATAACTGTTATGCAGATAGCAAAATATAGCAACTAAACATTGTCAGTGATTTACAGTATAGTTTACAATTTAGATGATACAGTTTAATAATTTTGATGATATTTACCATGTCCTGTGTCCATTACTGTAAGGTAATGGAAAACCTTCCCCATGACCACCAAACAACCCATTGGATCTTGACTGTTCCCTTCTCCCCAGCCCCCCAGGGCCCGTGATACCCCCCTCTCCCAACCCATGTAATGTCAAGATTCACAGTTACATGCCCTGGGGATTTGAACCAGCCCTTCCTAATCCACCCACCCCCCAGTGCTGCACCACCAAACCCAGGAACACCACCACTCATCTGCCCCATCCCCCAACATGCAACCACACTCTATCCCTTTACCATAGGTTATGTCCATATGGGTGATGGCTCAAAGCCTGCTCTTCTCTTACTCTCCTTTGTTAACCTATCTTTCAGATAATGGTTCTCAGAGACTGCTCACTTTCCTCAGTTCAGATCAGTGAGGTCATATGCTGTTCATCCTTCAGTGCCTGGCTTGCTTCACTCAACATAAGGTCTTCAAGATTCATCCACATTATTCCATGTGTTAGCACTTTGTTCCTTCTTACAGCTGAGTAATAATCCATTGTATGTATGTACCACATTTTGCTTATCCATTCATCTGTTGATGGGCACTGGGGCTGATTCCAACTTTTGGCAATGGTGAACAATGCCACTATGAACATTGGTGTGCATATATCTGTTTGTATTTTTGTTTTCAGTTCTTCTGGGTATATACCCAGCAGTGGAATTGCTGGATCATACAGAAGATCTATTGCTAGTTTTCTGAGAAACCGCCAAACTGTCCTCCACAGTGGCTGGACCATACCGCAGTCCCACCAGCAGTGGATGAGGGTTCCTATTCCTCCACATCCTCTCCAACATTTAGTGTCTCCTGTTAATGTAAAACAGTTACAGGTATATTTTACCTGTCAGTGTAAAATATAGCAACTAAACATTGTCAATGGTTTACAGTATAGTTTACCATTTAGACTGTACAGTTTAATATGTTTTGATGATATTTACCATGTCCTGTGTCCATTACTGTAAGATAATGAAAAACCTTTCCCATGACCACTAAATACCCCATTTGATCTTAACTGTTCCTTCCTCCCCACCCCCCTGGGGCATATGACACTCCCCTGTCTTGACTCATGGAATGACAAGATTCATAGTTACATGCCCTGGGTATTCCAACCTGCCTTCCTAATCTACCCACCTGTCAACCCTGCACCACCAATCCCAGTAATATCACTACCCATCTGTTCTATCCTTCAATATGCAACTATACTCTATCCCTTTACCATAGATTATGTCCATATGGGTGATGGCTCACAGTCTACTCTTCTCTTTCTCTCCCTTGTTAACCTGTCTTTCTGTTCTCAGAGTCTGCTCACTTTCCTCAGTTCAAATCAGTGAGGTCATATACTGTTCATCCTTCAATGCCTGGCTTGCCTCACTCAACATAAGGTCATCAAGATTCATCCACATTATTCTGTGTGTTAGCACTTTATTCCTTCTTACAGCTGAGTAATATTCCATTGTATGTATGTACCACATTTTGCTTATCCATTCGTCTGTTGATGGGCACTGGAGCTGATTCCAACATTTGGCAATGGTGAACAATGCCACTATGAACATTGGTGTACATGTATCTGTTTGTGTCTTTGCTTTCAGTTCTTCTGGGTATATACCCAGCAGTGGAATTGCTGGATCATACGGAAGATCTATTGTTAGTTTTCTGAGGAATGCCAAACTGTCCTCCACAGTGGCTGGACCATTCCACAGTCCCACCAGCAATGGATGAGGGTTCCTATTCTTCCACGTCTTCTCCAACATTTAGAGTCTGCTGTTTTTTTTAATAGCTGCCATTAAATGATGGGTGTAAGGTGGTATCTCATTGTAGTTTTGATTTGCATTTCCCTAATAGCAAGGGATGTTGAGCATTTTTTCATGTGCTTTTTAGCCATTTGTATTTCTTCCTTAGAGAAGTGTCTTTTCAGGTCACTTGCCCATTTTTTAAATGGGTTATTTGTCTTTTTATTTTCAAGATGTAGGACTCCTTTATATATGCAGGATATTAGGCTTCTATCAGATATATGGTTGCCAAATATTTTCTCCCATTGTGTAAGCCGCCTTTTTATTTTTTTAATAACATCCTTTGAGGTGCAGAAGTTTTTAATTTTCATGAGATCCCATTTATCTATTTTTTCTCTTGCTGCTTGTGCTTTGGCTGTGAAGTCCATGAAACCATTTCCTATTACAAGGTCCTGTAGATGCTTCCCTACATTATCTTCCAAGGTCTTTATGGTTTTGGCTCTTATATTTAGATGTTTGATCCATCTTGAGTTGATTTTTATATAAGGTGTGAGATGGTATTCTTCTCTCATTCTTTTGGATATTATTAACAAGTGGTCCTTAGTGACTTCTTGATGTTCTTTATCTCTTTAGCCATATTGTCTTTCAACTCATATATTTGATTTTGGAAATTTGTGTGTATCTCGTTGATTGGTTGTTTCAAATCCTGTATCTCTTCTGGGGCTTTGAAATATTCATTTTCTTCGGCCATTTCTTCCATTTTCTTAGCATGTCTTATAATTTTATGCTCATATCTAGGGATCTGATTACTCAGATGCTCAATTTCTCTCTCCTTCTTAGGGATTTAGTGGTGGGAGGCTGTGTGTTACTGTTGTTCTTTGAATCTTGGTTCAGCCTGTTCTGGGTCTTTAGGTTTGTCCCTGTTCGTTGCTCAAATTTGGGCGCTGGACCCAGTAATGGGTTGCAGACCTGCTTTCTAGAGCCTTGGGGAGGGAGTCTGTAAAAGCTGGAAAATGTCTCTCTTACTTATTTACTTTTAATATCCTCACATGCATTGCCTTGGTTTGCCAGCAGATGGTGAACTTTGGCAACCCTCTCAGTTCAGTGCCTGTTGGGAGTGCTACAAAGTCAACGGGAGTCCAGAACAGACCGGAACAGTGTGATAGAGGATCCTGCCTGGAGGCTAAAAGCTTGTAATTCAGACTTTCTCAGAGGCAGTTCTCCAATCTTTGCTGGCAGCTCCCTCCCTTTTCCCTGTTTGGAAATAATTCCACTCCGCTCTCCATCCTCAACAACAAGTCCTGCCAGTAGAGAGGGATATTAAGTGGGTTAGATCTCTTCAGTCCCTTGCTGGCTCCCAAGGCAAACATGGCATGGCCCCACCCAGACTAGAATGGCTCATGGGACACAGAACAAATTTGTGGGTCATAAGCTGAGTCAGCCTTAGGCTGTGCCCCTCTCTCTCCCCTTTCCTGGGGAAGTAGAACCCTATGGCCCCTTTGTCTGTAGCTGCTGGTCCTGAGGTCTGAGAATTCAAAAGTGTCTGTATGGGTGGGGAAGGATGTTGGCATTTGTAGTTGTAGCTTTTAACTCAGTTTTGCTGTTACGATTCTTTTATTTTGCCTTCTCTTCTGGATGGTGTCCAGCCTTCCCCTTGGTGTCTAGGGGATTTTTTCTAGGCCATTTCTGCCTGTCCTCTAGCTATTTTCTGGGAGACAAGAGAGTTCTGTGTACTTCTAGTCTGCCATCTTCCCAGAAGTCCCTCTGTTTGGAGGTTTTGATGGCTGATTCAGCCTCTTTATTTGCTATAACTCTGTTGAGATCTTTAATTTCTTCTTGTGTCAATTAAGTCATCTGTTTCTAGGAATATGTCCATTTCCTCCAGATTATCTGATTTTTTGTTGTATAATTGTTTACAATTTTCTCTTATACTCCTTGTTGTATACTTGTTTTTTCTATCTTATTAATCTTTTAAAAGCACGAGTACCATTTCTATTTTATTTCTGATATTGATTATTGCTTGTTTCATTTTATCTGGAACATTCTTGCCAGAGCTTTATCAATGTCATTAATACTTTCAAAGAATTGCCTTTTGTCTTTTTTTGATCCCCTATTGTATATTGTTGTCTATGTCATTACTTTCTTTTTATTTTCCTTTGTATGCTATTCTTTATTGTACATTTTAGAATTAGCATACTATCATAAGGAATTATGCGTCTATTTTAACATCTGTGTGTTCCTCCCCCAGATATAACCAGTGCTGAGGTTTATTCACATAATGCCCTCCTTACTCACTACACATCCTGGGGATGAATCTGAGATGAACCCGGAGGCAAGTTCCAGCCGTGACTCTTCCTAAGAAGGGACAATAAATGAGGACAGTTGACAGAGCTTGTCCCTAGAGAAGCTGTTGTGGATACAAAGTGAGTTATGCCCAGTGTGCTTATATTTAATCAGTAGACACCGGGATTTGAGATGAGAAAAAGGTTATTTAGCATAGGCTAGCCTTAACAGAGACAGGGGTAGGGGTTGGGGGGCAGGGTGTCTGACCAGAAAACGTGAGGGATATTTAATGTATTTAAAAAAAGGGGAGTAGGGATAGGGATATTAGAGCTGTTGGCACATTGGGATTGGTTAATAAGCATTCAAACTAATGGTTCCAGGTTGTTTTTTGCTCATGCTTTGCTAGTCTCAGATCTGTGGGGGTGGGTGGGAATAGAAAGCAGAACTGGTCCTTGGGTTCCATAAGTCCCTCATTATTCTTAAAAGACGGGAGGGGAAAGTTTTAACAAGTTAAGGGAGGGGCTATTCTAGTGGGTTAGTCCATTGTAGTTTCAGTAAGTGTGATTTTAATTATAATTAGGCAAAATTTGCTTCTAGGTTAACTTTCTTATATCTGTGAGTATTTTTGTGGTTAGAGCTAATTGAGTCTGGTCTAGCTGGAGCTGTTAAACACAACGAATTTCTCTCCGCAGTCTTGTGATAAGAGCTGGGTCACAAACAGAGAATAGGAAGCTTTTACAACCTAGTTGGGGAAGGAGCTATTTACACAAAAGGGGTGAAGAGAAATGGGTCATGGTCTGCTACAAAGTCAACGGGAGTCCAAAACCCTCATTGTCTCATATTTCATAGGAAATTAAATACATCTTTAGGGTTATTCTTCCCACACCAGCTACTTTTTGAAATGAAAGCTACATGAAGATGGTAATTTGGACTTTATCATCTACTGGAATTATTTTATAGTCCATGTAAATATTTTTCAAGGAAAACAGATAACCAGTTTCTGGCGAGAATGACACCACCTACCATCATCAATTCCCTGGCTACCCTTTAAAACTTGCCAGACTCAAGGAATCTAAAATTAGAATTGAACCAGCCTTTCTGTGATAGTTGTTCCTTATATTCCAAGTTTTCAGGAAATCCCTCCTTCCCTAGGCTCCTAACCACATATGGACGTGGAGATCCCCTACTCTGCCTCAATATCCATTCCCCTCTTGAACCCACAAACTCTTCTAATATGCACTCTAGAATTCAAGGTCATCAAGTTGAAACCTCTATGTCCTCAACCTCTTCTTTTTTATTTTGGTAACAGCTTTATTGAGATAGAATTCACATACCATGCAATCTATCTAGTTAAAGTATACAACTCAGTGGCATTTAATATATTCACAGAGTTGTGTATCCATCACTACAATTTACATTTTCATCACTTTAAAAACAAAACCCGTACCCTTTAACTATCACTCTCTCCCCAGTTCCCCCAACCTCTAATCCACTATCCATGTCTATAGATTTACCTATTCTGGAAATTTCATATAAACAGAATCATAGAATATATGGTCTTCTGTGACGCTTCTTTCATTTAGCATGTTTTCAAATTCATCCATGCTGTATCATGTATCAGTACTATATTAATTTTTAGGGCCAAATAATATTGCATTATATAGATATACCACACTTTGTTTATCACTTCTTCAGTTGGTGGACATTTGATTTGTGTCTACCATTTGGCTGTTATGAATAATGCTGTTCTGGATGTTTATGTATACATTTTTGTGTAGACATGTTTTCATTTTACTAGGAGTGGAATTTCTGGGTCAAATGGTAATTCTGTGTTTAACTATTTCAGAACCTGCCAAACTGTTTTCCAAAGTGGTTGCATCACTTTACATTCGCACCAGTAGTATGTAAGGTACTGAATTTGCCACAGCCTCACCAGCACTTGTTATTATCTGACATTTCAATTATAACCATCCAAGTAGGAGTGTAGTGGTATCTCATTTTAGTTTTAAGTTGCATATCCCTAATGACTAATGATGTTGAGCAACTTTTCATGTATTTATTGCTCATTTATATTTCATGTTTACAAAAATGTCAATTTGGTTCCTTTACCTATTTTTAAATTGGGTTGTCTTTTTTTTGTTATTGAGTTGTAGGAATTATTATATATTCTTGATATTATACCCTTATGAGATGTATGGTTTGCACATATTTTCTCCTATTCTGTAGGTTGTCTTTTCACTTTTTTCCTCCCTGAACTTTGAAAAAAAAGGTGGAGTTCAGGATAGCTTTTCTAACTTCACAGAGCTCTCTCTTTTGTTGTTTTCCTTTAGTATTTAAGTATGACAGTTGTTTTTTTCTGAGATTTCTTGGCTCTTATGAAAATTCCCTGTTATCTGGCACTTCTGTTCCTTCCCCTCTATTGCTCCTACCCTGTTCAATTTTGATTCCTCTCTCAGTAGTTTCTCTACAGTGTGGGCCCCTGTTCTGGAAAGAACCTCATTGGTTAGTTACAAGAGTCACAGGAGCTAAACTGCTCCATCTGCTTTAGACCTTCTTACCCAGGCCCTTTGCATTTACATGCAAATCCCCTCCCAGTTTAGCTACTCTATATCTGTGCTTTCCAGTTAATAGGCTATTTTGGGGTGCTCTTTTTCTCAGGCCTGTTAAGCCCTGATTTCTTCCCTTTGCTTTCTTATGCCCAAATGCTAATAAAATTCAGGTTTTGTAACTATTGATGGCTTGTCCCTGGCTGATAGTATGTTGGTGCTTTAGGGGATGCATCGTCCACTAGTTTTTTTTTTTTTTTAAGATTTATTTGTTTATTCCACACACACCACCACCACCCCATTGTTCTTGCACTTGCTGTCTGCTTTCTGTGTCTTCCTCTGTGTCGCATTGTCTTCTCTTTTTTTTTTTTTAGATTTTGAGTTTTATAGCAAACCATATTGTACAGACCCGGGACCCAAGGGGCCCAGCCCGACTGGGTCCCCCACCTGCCCACCCCTGCCGGGCTGCTTCCACCCCTCCCCCAAGCGGCCCCAACCTGAAGCCTTTCGCGACCCCCAGGCCCACTCTCCTCCGGCCTTTGGTCCGCCCAGTCCCTCCCCCCATCATTGTCTTCTCTATAGGCGGCCCTGGGAACTGATCCTGGGACCTTCAGGAGTGGAGAGAGGCTGCTCAATATCTTGGACCACCTCAGCTCCCTGATCTGCTGCGTCTCTCGTTGTCACTCCTCTCTGTCTCTTTTCGTTGTGTCATCTTGCTGCACCAGCTCTCAGCTCGGGCCAGCTCCCTGCGCAGGCCAGCTTACCTTTCACCAGGAGGTCCCTGGAATTGAACCCTGGACCTCCCATATGGTAGATGGGAGACCAATCACTTGAGCCACATCTGCTTCCTGTCAACTAGTTTTATTGTAAATGTTTCCTATGATTTTTTTGCTCTTGATAACTAGTTGGTCTGTCTGTTATCATTTTACTTTTTATTTTTTTATGTTTGTGATCCTCTTTATATGTTTTCTCTTTTTTTAAACAAATCAATTTTATTGATACATATTAATAAAGTATAAATCCAAAGTGTACAATCAGTGGTATTTGGTATAATCACAGAGTTGTACATTCATCACTTTGATCATATCCAGAGCATTTTCATTATTCCAATAATAATAAATTGAAAAATCCAAAAAAACAGACAAAAAAACTCACCTCTCAATCTCTCTATGCTTCTCCTTCAGTACATAGCTGCTATTCTGTTTCTGTCTTTCTAGTTTATTTGTACTTATATTTTGTAAAAACAGTCTTATATATGAAATATTACCCATATTCATATTTCACATGAGGTTTCACTGTGTTATACAGTCCCATGTTATATTTTTAAGCTTTCCGTCTAGTAATATACATGTCCTTAGACTCCCTTTCAACCACTCTCATACCCATATAATAACTCTGCTAGTTAAAAACTCTATGATGTGCTTTCACCATTTCAATTCCTTTCCAAAGCTTTACAACTTTTTAACCAATCCTGCACAGATTAAATCTCAGCTTTCCATTCTTTACCCTCATTCGATTTTCTGGTGAACTATATTCTAATTATTCATGTGTTACACAATATATTTAGTTCATAATAGCACAGTCATACAGTATTTGTCCTTTTGTGTCTGGCCTGCTTCACTCAACATAATGTCTTCCAGGTTGTCCTGTGCGTCACAATTTCAGTTCTTCTTACTGTTGCCTAATATTCCATCATGTGTATACACCATGATTTGTTTATCTACTCATTGGTTAATAGACACCTGGGTTGTTTCCATCTTTTGGCAATTGTAAATAACACTGCTATGAGCATTGGTGTGCAGATGTCTGTTCGTGTCACTTCTCTTAGTTTTTCTGGGTATATACCTAGTAGTGATATTGCTGGGGCAAATGGCAAATCTAGGTTCAAATTCCCTAGAAAATGCCAGAAAGTCCTCCACAGTGGCTGTATCACTCTTACATTTCCACTCAAAGTGAATAGCCATTCCTTTCTCTCCATATCCTCTCCAACACTTGTAGTTATCTGACTTTTTAGTAGAGGCCATTCTTGTGGAGGACTGTTTGATCGTGGTGTATAATTCTTTTAATGTGCTTTTGGATTCAGTTTGCAAGTATTTGGTTGAGGATTTTTTGCATTTATAGTCATTGGAGATATTGGTCTGTAATTTTCTTTTTTCTTAGTATCTTTATCAGGTTTTGGTATTAGGATGATGATGGCTTCATAGAATGAGTTTGGTAGCCTACTTTCCTGTTCAAATTTTTGAAGCGCTTGAGCAAGATTGGTATTAGATTGTCTTTGAATGATTGGTAGAATTCACCTGTGATGCCATTTGGTCCTGGGCTTTTCATCTTTGGGAGGTTTTTGATGACTGTTTCAATCTCTTTACTTGTGATTGGTTTGTTGAGGTCTTCTGTTTTCTAGGGTCAGTGTAGGTTTTTCATGTGTTTTAAGGAATTCGTCCATCTCATCTACATTGTCTAGTTTTTTTGCGTACAGTTGTTCATAGTATCCTCTTATGATCACTCTTATTTCTGTGGGGTCAGTGGTAATGCCCTCCCTCTCATTTCTGATTTTATTTGTTTGCATCTTCTCTCTCTTTTTCTTTGTAAGTCTAGCTAATGGTTTGTGGATTTTGTTGATCTTCTCAAATAACCAACTTTTGGTTTTGTTGATTCTATTTTATTTTCTCAATTTCATTTATTTCTGCTCTGATCTTTACTATTTCTTTCTTTTGGTTTGGTTTGGGATTAGTTTGCTATTCTTTTTCTAGTTCCTCCAGGTGTGCAGTTTGATCTTCAAACTTAGCTCTTTCTTCTTTTATAAAATAAACATTGAGGCCTATACATTTCCTCTGAGCGCTGCCTTTGTGGTATCCCATACGTTTTGATATGTTGTTTTCTCATTTTCATTCATCTCAAGATATTTGCTGAATTCTCTTGCAATTTCTTCTTTGTCCCACTGATTATTTAAGAGTATGTTGTTTAATCTCCATATATTTATGAATTTTCCCTTTTCTGTGCATTATTGATTTCCAGCTTCATTCTGTTATGGTCAGAGAAAGTGTTTTGTATAATTTCAATCTTTTAAAATTTGTTGAGGCCTGTCTTGTGACCCAACATATGATCTATCCTGGAGAAGGATCCATAAGCACTTGAAAAGAAATGTGTATCTTGTTTTTTTGAGGTGTAATGTTCTACAAATGTCTATTAGGTCTAGTTTATTTATTATTATTCAAGTTCTATGTTTCTTTATTTTATCTTCTGTCCAGATGTCCTGTCCAATACTGATAGTGATATATTGAAGTCTCCAACTATTATGGAAGAGACATTGATTTCTCTGTTCAGTTTTGCCAGTGTGTGCCCCATATTTATTGGGGCACCCAAGTTAGGTGCATAAATATTTAGTATAGCTATTTCTTCTTGGTGAATTGCCCCTTTTATTAATATATAATGGCCTTCTTCATCACTTATAACAGTTTTGCATTTAAAATCTATTTTGTCTGATATTAGTATCAGTTCACCAACTTTTTTTAGTTACTAGTTGCGTGAAATCTTTTTCCAACATTTCACTTTCATCCTGGTGTTGTCCTTATGCCTGAGGTAAGTCTATTGTAGACAGCATATAGATGACTCTTTTTTTTTTTTCAGAAATATTGCTTTTCTTCAGTTAGTTATTTTATTAGTATTTCAGTTAAAAATACATTTATGAAACATTTACAAGGACATATTTTTGGAGGTAAGTTAGTGGAGCTTGTTGCTATCAGGGCTAAGCCATGATTTAATTGCATGCTTACAAAGGCAGCCAACATTTTTCTTTTTATAAAGTTATTTGGTTTAAAAGTTACTAATCTTTAACAGCATTAATTTGTAAATGCCTATCCAAGTTCAATTAGAATTAACATGGAAATAGAACAAAAAACATTAACGTTGTTAAGTTTTTTTGTATTATTCCTTGTTTTTTTTTTCTAAATAATACAGTGAAACCATACAAATGAAAGTATGCAGACGTATTTTGTACCAGCAGATTTGTTGAAATCCTTAACAACTTAGTTAATGCACCCTTAAACACCTTAGGTAATGTACTTTAAAACAGTAATATACAAAAAGTTTTAACAAGGATTAATGGTATAGATAGCTATTACACTGTTTCCAGGAAAAAAAAAATGTAATGTATACAATTTAATTCTATATGAATTTTGAAACTTATGAAAATATTTTAGCTTTACAGTTTTGTTAAATTCTTTGTAATTAGGTATATATACAAATTTAATTTATACAAAGCTTAGAGAGATGATTTTTCCTTAAATGAATTACTTTTATTTATGTGGACATGAATAATAAACACTTAAAATATTTATTTTAGATTGTACACCATTTTTACTATAAGATTCTCAGATTGCAGTGTATTGAAAAGCAGCTTTGCTTTGCTTTTCCTAATGGTTTTGTATATCTAAATTTTTTACATGACTTTTACCAGCAGTCTTGTAAATTAATTGGCAAAGGTTTGACTATCCAGGCTTATTAAATTTATATGATAAGACTGAATTCTTTACAAGGCCCACTGAATCTTCATTAGGAGTTGGGAAATCTCAGTATTATAGAAAGGGGGTAAAACTAAGTTACAACTCAGAGGGAAAAGACAGAAGGATTTTAAATAGCAGCAGAAACTCAGCTTCTCCAATTTCTGGGACTCTGAGAGTATTAGTTTGTTTTAATCATTTTGAATAGGGCTCTCTTAAGAACTTTTATTTGTTAATTTAGTATTGCCATCTGGAGGTAGGAAAATGTACATTAAACAAACAGACAGAAACCACAGAAACACAGAAGCACAGAAATAGAAAACTTACTGTTTCCCACTGTAACTCTAGAGAAACATTAAAGAAACAGAAATAGAAACAGAAGAAAATTCTCTTACCCGGTGGCTGTAAACAGAGGCCGTAAACAGAGGCCGCAACCTTATGGCCGAAAACAGAGGCTGTGACAGAGGGCCTGACCAGACTTCAGCTCAAAAAACAGATTTTGACTTCAACCACAACATGTGGGAGTTCAAAGATCGGCTCATATTTTTTTATCTGTCCTATCAGTCTGTGTTTTGATTGGGAAGTTCAAGCCATTACTATTCAATGTTATTACTATAAAGGTATTTCTTACTTCATCCATTTTGTCCTTTGGCTCTCTGTTGTCATATCTTACTATTGTCTGCCTTTTTACCCTTTAATTAACTTTCCTAAGAATCTTCATTTCAGCACTCTTCTCCAAGTCTCTCACCTATGTTTTTTCATTTCAAGCTGCAGTGCTCCCATTAGTATCTCTTATAAATCTGGTCTTTGGTAACATACTCTCAATTTTGGTCTGTCTGTGAAGACTTTAGACTCACCCTCAGGTTTGAAGGACAGTTTTGCCAGATACTGGATCCTTGGCTGGCAGTTTTTCTCTTTCAGTACCTTAAATGTATCATACCACTTCCTTCTTGCCTCCATGGTTTCTGATAAGATGTTGGCACTTAGTCTTATTGAGGTTCCCTTGTATGTGATGCTTTGCTTTTCTCTTGCTGCTTTCAGAATCTTCTCTTTATCTCTGATATTTCTCAATCTGAATTGTAGGTGTCTTGGAATAGATCTATTCAGATTTATTCTGTTTGGAGTGCATTGTCCTTCTTGGATATTGATATTTGTGCCTCTCATAGGGTTGGGAAGTTTTTGTTCATTATTTGCTCAAATACTCTTTCTACCCTTTTCCATTCTCTTTTCCTTCTGAGTCACTGATAGCATGTATGTTTGTGCCTTTTGCATTGTCATTCAATTCCCTGAGACCCTGTTCCATTTCTCCCATTCTTTTCTCTTTCTCTTCATGTGTCTTTTCAAGTTCAGATGTTCTGTCCTCCAAATCACTAACTCTTCTTTGAGCAATTCAAATCTGCTGTTATGTGCCACTAACATATTTTTTTCCCACTAATGTATTTTTAATCTCATCCATCATATTTCATTCCCATAAGTTCTGTTACTTTTCTTCATATATTTTCAAATTGTTCTATATGCTCACCAAATGTCTTTTTAATATCCTTTATCTCTTTAGTCATACTTTCTTTCAATTCTTTGAATTGATTTAGGAGATTTGTGTGATTATCATTGATTAGTGCCTTAAATCCTGTATTTTGTCAGGATATTTGGTTTGTTCCTTTGTCTGGGCAATCTCTTCCTGTTTCCTAATATGGCTTATAATTTTTTGCTGCTGTCTAGGCATCTTAAAATGTTGGTGGATTTACTTTGGTCAATTTTTCTCTCTTACCTAGTGCTTTTTTATTTTTATTTTTTTCACTGCTCTTCTTTGATTTTTGGTTCAACTTATTCTAAGTCTTTAAAATTGCCCAAATTAAATTATCAAAATTGGGCCACAAACTCACTAATGGGGTGATTTTCTCCCAGGGCTGAGGCTAAAGAGAGACCAGAAAGCAGTTTTTTCTTTGCAATTTCCTGGCCACTCAATAGATGGCACTCATCATAAAACCTTTCCTCAGATGTGTTTCTTTCAACCTCTGATTTCCCATGTTTCTGGCTAGCCAGAGCTGATATTCAAAACAGGCTGTGCTGAATTCACTGAAGAAAAGCCCTCTGACTAACTCTCCCTCTTTCCTTGTAACAACTGAGAGGAAGGAAGACATCTGTTCCCCTCTCAGTCAGGTGACATGAGCCACAGATTTTTCCAGGCTTAATGTTTTTGAGGGTGGATGATGGGAGACCTTCCTGGCTGCTGCAGTGGTTTAGTAACTCATGTTTTTGTTTCAGGTTCCTCGTCTCTCTGTCCCTTGCCCTTCTGAGAGTTGTACATCACTCTCCTGTTCTGCTAAACCCCAAACCAGATCCCTTAGACAGCTTTTGGCCCTGTCTCCATTGTTTTTGTGAGAGAGTTGAGCCCTGCCTGCCTACGGTGACACCATCTTCCCAGAACCTCTTGTTTCAATCTTTGATAGCATCTTTGAAGCAAAAATGTTGTTAATTTAGAGAAGTCCAATTTATCTAGTTTTTTCTTTTATTGCTTATGCTATTGATGTCATTTCTAGGGATATATTGCCAATTCAATGATCATGAATCCAAGGTCCTATGTGTTTTCCTAGGAGTCTTATAGTTTTAGCTATTATATTTAGGTCTTTAATCCATTATGAATTAATTTTTGTGTGTGGTCTGAGGTAGGGGTCCAACTTCATTCTTCCACAAGCGGCTAGCTGGTTGTCCCAGAACCATTTATTGAAGAGGCTGTTTTTCCCAGTGAATGGCCTTAGCACCTGTGATAGTTTGAATTTTGTGAATCCCAAAAAATGAAAGATTATGTTTTTGAACTTATCTATTCCTGTGGGTATGATACCCTCAAACTGCATTAAATTCAGTTGAGGGAACTTTGATTAGATTACTTGATAAGATTGCTTTGGTGTTTTTGATTGGACTATGTCAGTGAGGCGTGATTCAGGTTGAGTCTCCACACTTTTGCTGGGTCTGATGTAAATGGAGGCACAGGAGAGACAGAGACACAGAGGAAAAGGAAGCTGCCATATTTGATCCTGCAATGTGAGAGAAATGACTCCAGTTTTGCCCATAGCTGAACTGCAAGGAGAGAAGCCCCCAAGAGGCTCAAAGTGCTGAGGCCCAAAGAGAGATGAGTAATATGCCTGATAGCCTGAAGCTGAACTCAGGAAGAAAGCAGAGCAGCTGAGACTGATAGAGGAGGCCTGGAAAGAGTTAAGTCCTATGCCTGGTTGTCCACAGCTGAGCTCTGGGAGACAGTAGATTCTGGAAAGGAAGGCAGAGACCTCAGCATAAATTGGTGGCCATCTTGTTTTGCCACTTGGCCAGACAACAGGATCAACAGTAGCTGACTTTGGTGAGAAAGTGCCTCAGATGGTGCCTTAATGTGGACATTTCTTGGCCTCAGAAATGTAAGCCTTTACCTGAAATAAATCCCCATTATAAAAGCCAAAACATGTGTGGTACTTTACATCCACAGCCCTTGGGCAAACTAAAACAACACCTTTGTAAAAAAAAAAAAAAAAAGAAAAGAAAAGAAAAACCAACCAAAGATATATGGTTTATTTCCAGACATCCAGTTCTATTCCATTGATCAATATGTCAATCCTAATGCCAGTCCATACTGCCTTGATTACTGTTGTTTTGTAGTAAGTTTTGAAATCAGGAAGTGTGAGTCTTCCAACTCTGTTCTACTTTCTCAAGGTTGTTTTGCCTACTTTGGGTTCCTTGAGTTTCCATATGAATTTTAAGTTAAGTGTGTCATTTTCTGAAAACAATTTAGCTGGGATTTTGGTAGGGATTGTATTGAATATGTAGATCAATTTGTGGAGTATTTCCATCTTAACAATATTAAGTCTTTCAATCCATGAACATTTTTTTCTTAATTTATTTAGATCTTCTTTGATTTCTTTCAACAATAGTTTGTAGTTTTCAGATGATAAGTTTTGTACTTTTCTGCTAAAGTTATTCCTGGTTTAAAAATTTGTTTTTGATGATATTATAAATAGAATCATTTTCTTAATTTCATTGCAAGTGTATAGAAATAAAATTGATTTTTGTATATTGATCTTGTATCCTACAAACTTGCAGAACTCATTTCTTAGTTTGTTTTATCATGGATTCCTTAAGATTTTGTGTACAAGATAATGTCATGTGTTAATAGAGAGAGTTTTATTTCTTCTTTTTCAATTTGGTGCCTTTTATTTCTTTATCTTGTGTAATTTCACTGGCTAGACCTATAGAACAATGCTATATAGAAGTGGTAAGAGTGGGCATCCTTGACTTCTTCCTGATCTTAAGGGAAAGCATACGATCTCTCATCATTAAGTATGATGTTAGCTGTGAATTTTTATTTTTAATAGATTTCCTTGACCATGATGAGGAAGTTTCCTCTATTCCTGGTTTGTTGAGTATCTTTATCATGAAACTGTGAGATTTTGTCAAATATTTTACTGCATCTATTGAGATGACTGCTTTTTTGTTTTCTTTTTTAATCGATTGTTATGGTGCATTAAATTAATTGATTTTCAGATGTTAAACCAACCTTGTATTCCTGGGGAATCTCACAAGAATCTTACTTAGTCATGGCATATATTCTTTTTTTTTTTTTTTTTTTTAAGATTTATTTTATTTATTTATTCCCCCCACCACCGCCACCACTGCTTGCACTCACTGTCTGCTCTCTGCCTCTATTTGCGTGTGTTCTTCTGAGTCTGCTTGTCATCTCTTCTTGTCTTCTCTTTAGGAGGCACTGGCAACCAATCCCGGGATCTTCCAATGTGGGAGAGAGGCATTCAATCGCTTGAGCCACCTAACTCCCTGGTTTGTTCTGTCTCTCACTGTCTCTAACCTGTGTCTTTTTTTGTTATGTCATGTTGTTGTGTCAGCTTGATGCATGGGCCAGCTCTCCACACAGGCCAGATCTCTTTCACCAGGAGGCCCTTGGAACTGAACTCAGGACCCTCCATATGGTAGATGGGAGCTCAATTGCTTGAGCCACATCCGCTTCCCATAATTCAGTTTTATTTATTTATTTATTTTTTTATTATTTAAAAATTTATTGAAGTATATCATTCATACATGAACATACATAAACTCTAAGTGTTCAGTAAACATTGTGAACTTGCAAAACATACATGCATAACATCAGACAGGGCTCCCACACATCACCCCACCATAAATACTTTGCATTCTTGTGAAATGTTAACAAATTATGAAAGAGCATGGTCAAAGTATTGCTACTAACTATAGTCTATATATTATTCCCCTATACATTTTTTTAAAGGATTTATTTATTTATTTACTTTTATCCACTTTACACCCCCACCCCGTTATTGCTATTTTTGTGTCCATTCGCTGGGCAACTCTCTGTGTCCATTTCCTGCCCTCTCTTCTCATCCCTCTCCTCCTGTCCTCACTGGGATTTGATCCTCAGGACCTCCGATGTGGGAGAGAGGTGTCCTACCGCTTGCGCCACCTTAGTTCCTAGTTTTTCAGCATGTCTCATCTTGGTTCTCTCTTATGTCACTCTCCTGTTCTGTCATCATCTTGCTGCATGGCCCGTGGGGCTTGGCGGCGCACCCACACGTGGGGCCTGGTGGCCCATGTGCCTTCTATATTTTTCTTTTTTAAATTTTTACTAAGAGGTCCTGGGGATTGAACCCAGGTCCCTCCATACAGGAGATGGACGCCCAACCATTTGAGCCACATCCATCCCCCTGCTATATCTCTTAAGGTTGACCAAAGATACCTAGAGTTACAGTCTTTTCCCTTACAGGATGGTCATATAATAAATCAGGCTTAGTAATTTTAGTTTTTAAAATTTATTTATTTTTAAAGATTTATTTATCCCCCCCCCCTTGTTGTTTTGTGCTCTCTGTGTCCATTTGCTGTGCTCTGTGTCTGCTTGTCTTCTCTTCTCGTCTTATCTTTAGGAGGCACCAAGAACCAATCTTGGGACCTCTGATGTGGGAGAGAGGCACTCAATCTCTTGAGCCTCCTCAGCTCCCTGGTTTGATGTGTTTCTCATTGTCTCTCCTCTTTTTCTCTTTTTGTTGCACCAACTTGCCATGTGGGCCAGCTTGCTTTCACCAGGAAGTCCCTGGAAACAAACCGGGGACCTCCCATATGGTAGACAGGAGCCCAATTGCTTGAGCCACATCCACTTCCCTCCATAATTCATTTTATATGTTGCTTTAATTTGGTATTCTAGCTTTTTTTTTTTTTGGATTCTTGTCTATACTTTTAAGAGATATTGGTTTGTAGTTTTTTGTTTGGTAGTATTTTGTCTTGTTTTGTTATCAGAGTAATGTTAGCCTCATACAATGAGTTGAAAAGTGTTCCCTCCCCTTCCATCTTTTTTTTTTTTTTTTTTTTTGAAGAGTTTATGTAGAATTGGTATTAATTCTTATTTACAGATTTTCTAGAATTCACCAGTGGAGGCTTTTGGGCATGAGCTTTTCTTTGTGGGTACTTTAAGTTGAGGTGAAATTCACACAACATAAAATTAACCATTTTAAAGTGAGCAATTCAGCAGCATTTAGTGTATTCCCATTGTTGTGCAATCACCACCTCTATCTAGTTACAAAATATTTTTCTTACATATTTCTTTGTGGATACTTTTTTTTTTCTTAAGGATTTATTTATTTATTTCTCCCCACCCCCACCCCCATCCCCAACATTGTTTTTTTTTTGCACTTGCTGTCTGCTTTCTGTGTCTATTTGCTGTGTGTTCTTTTGTGTCTGCTTGTCTTCTCTTTAGGCGGCACCAGGAACCTATCCTGGGACCTTCCAGAATGGGAGAGAGGCCCTCAATCTCTTGCGCCACCTGAGCTCCCTGGTCTGCTGCATCTGTTATCGTCACTCCTCTGTGTCTTTTTTTGTTGCATCATCTTGCTGCGCCAGCTCTCCGTGCAGGCCAGCACTCCTGCACGGGCCAGCTTGCCTTCACCAGGAGGCCCTGGGAATCGAAACCTGGATCTACTATATGGTAAGTGGGAGCCCAATGGCTCTTGCCACATCCGTTTCCCTGTGGATACTCCTAAAATTACAAATTCAAACTCTTTACATATTATAAGTCAAATCAAGTCTATTTCTATATCTTCTTGAGTCAGTTTCAATTATTTGTGTTTTTCTGGTAATTTGTCATTTCACCTGTTACCTAATATATTGATATACAACTGTTCCTAGTAGTCTTTAAAATTCTATTTTTCCCCTATAAAGTCGATAGTAATGTCCTGTCTTTTTTCTTTTTTTTTTTTTTTTTGAGTTAATTTTTTATTTTTAAAGAAGCCTTAGATTACATAAATGTTACATCAAAAATATAGGGGAGAGGCTCCACGCTCCCTTTTCTACCTGGAAAGGGAAAGTTTGCTCTTTTTTCCTAGTTTTGCAACTGTACTTCGTGCCGCCTTCCGCAATCTGTTCATTGTTAGGAGGATTTTGATCCTAAGCCTGAAGCGGCTTCTTCCTGTAGGCGTGCCCTTGCCTTCCCCGCGAAGGTCTCAGTGGACACGTCCCACCTCCCCACGGCCTCCGGAGGTGGTTTGGCCGCCCCCTCCCCCTCCCCAGTGTCGCGAGTTGGCGCTGCTGCCGCCCCCAGCTTCGCTCTCTTGGCCCCTCAGCGGGGCCGTATCGGCCCCTCCCTCCGCTCCCTTCGCTCCCTTCTTCGACCTGCTCTGTCCCGCGGGACTGCCACCCCCGCCTTCGCCCCAGCCCTTTTCTCTCCCCTGCCGGCGGCAGCAGCAGGAGGAGGAGGAGCCGGAGCCCGGAGGCGACCGGGGAGCCGATGGCGTACAGTCAGGGAGGCGGCAAGAAGAAAGTCTGCTACTACTACGGTGGTGATATTGGAAATTATTATTATGGACAGGGTCATCTCATGAAACCTCATAGAATCCGCATGACTCATAACTTGCTGCTAAATTATGGCTTATACAGAAAAATGGAAATTTATAGGCCCCATAAAGCCACTGCTGAAGAAATGACAAAATACCACAGTGATGAGTACATCAAATTTCTACGTTCAATAAGACCAGATAACATGTCTGAGTATAGTAAGCAGATGCAGAGATTTAATGTTGGAGAGGATTGTCCAGTGTTTGATGGACTCTTTGAGTTTTGTCAGCTCTCAACTGGTGGTTCAGTTGCTGGGGCTGTGAAGTTAAACCAACAACAAACTGATACGGCTGTTAACTGGGCTGGAGGATTACATCATGCTAAGAAATCAGAAGCATCAGGATTCTGTTATGCTAATAATATTGTACTTGATATCCTTGAATTACTAAAGTATCATCAGAGAGTCTTATATATTGATATTGATATCCATCATGGTGATGGTGTAGAAGAAGCTTTTTATACAACAGATCGTGTAATGACTGTATCATTCCATAAATATGGGGAATACTTTCCTGGCACAGGAGACTTGAGGGATATTGGTGCAGGAAAAGGGAAGTACTATGCTGTCAATTTCCCAATGAGAGATGGTATTGATGATGAGTCATATGGGCAGATATTTAAGCCTATTATCTCAAAAGTGATGGAGATGTATCAACCTAGTGCTGTGGTATTACAGTGTGGTGCAGATTCATTATCTGGCGATAGACTTGGTTGCTTCAATCTAACAGTCAAAGGTCATGCTAAATGTGTAGAAGTTGTAAAAACTTTCAGCTTACCATTACTGATGCTTGGGGGAGGTGGATATACAATCCGTAATGTTGCTCGATGTTGGACATATGAAACTGCAGTTGCCCTTGATTGTGAGATTCCCAATGAGTTGCCATATAATGATTACTTTGAGTATTTTGGACCAGACTTCAAACTGCATATTAGTCCATCAAACATGACAAACCAGAACACTCCAGAATATATGGAAAAAAAACAGCGCTTATTTGAAAATTTGCGCATGTTACCTCATGCACCTGGTGTCCAAATGCAAGCTATTCCAGAAGATGCTGTTCATGAAGACAGTGGAGATGAAGATGGAGAAGATCCAGATAAAGAGAATTTCTATTCGAGCATCTGACAAGTGGATAGCTTGTGATGAAGAATTCTCCGATTCTGAGGATGAAGGTGAAGGAGGTCGTAGAAATGTGGCTGATCATAAGAAGGGAGCAAAGAAAGCTAGAATTGAAGAAGACAAGAAGGAAACAGAGGACAAAAAAGCAGATGTTAAGGAAGAAGATAAATCCAAGGACAATAGTGGTGAAAAAAACAGATACCAAAAGAGCCAAATCAGAACAGCTCAGCAATCCTTGAACTTGAGAGGCTCACCAATGTCAGGAAACCAGTACAAAGTGAGGAAATATTGGGAAGAAAAATGTTTTCTTTTTGAAGGAGACTTCTGGCTTCATTTTCTACTACTTTGGCATGGACTGTATTTATTTTCAAAATGGCTTTTTTGGTTTTGTTTTCTTGTGAGTTTTTCTAATTATGAAGCAAAATTTCTTTTCTTTACCATGCTATATGTGAAAATATTTAAAATTGATGTGAGTTATTATGTCCAAAAAACTGATCTATTAAGGAAGTAATTGGCCTTTCTGAGCTGATTTTTCCATCTTTTGTAACTATCTTTATTAAAAAATTGTACTTGAGAAAAAAAAATATATATAGGGGATTCCAATATACCCACCCCTTTCCCTTCCCACACTTTCCCCCTTTAACAACATCTTTCATTAGTGTAGTACATTTTTTTTTACAATTGATGATTTTAAATATTTGTGTCTTCTTTCTTTTTCTCTTGATTAATGTAGCTAAAGGTTTCTTAATTTTTTGGAACTTTTCCAAGAACCAACGTCTCTCTTTGTTGATTTTCTCCATTGTTTTTTCCTCTCTATTTCATTAATTTCTGCTCTAATCTCCATTATTTTTTTTCTGCTGGGTTGAGGTTTACTTGGCATTTCTTTTTCCACTTGCTTAATGTGCATGGTTAGATTATTGGGTTGATATCTTTTTTCTTTTTTATTATACGCATTTATATGCTATAAATTTCATTCAAGCATTGTGTTGATGCATCTGATAAGTTTTGATGTGCTGTAACTTCATATTTGCTCATTTCAATTATTTTCGCGATAATAAAATTATGAGTTAAAAGCTGCAGCTGCAACTGCCGGCAACCTCACCCACCCTATAGATACTTTTGAATTCTCAGGCCAGCTACAGACAAAGGGGGCCCCAGGGATCCACCTCCCCAGGAAAGGGGAGAGAGAGGGGCACAGCCTAATGCTGATTCAGCTTTTGACCCACACATTTGGGCTGCTGTGTCCCATGAGTCCTTCAAGCTGGATGGAGTGACTCCATTGTTTGCCTTGGAAACCAGTCAGGGGCTACAGAGATCTGACCCACTCAATCTCCCTCTGTACTGACTGGGGCTGGTTGTTGAGGACAGAGAGGGGAGTGGAATTATTTCCTACCAGGGAAAAAGGCAGGGACTGCCAGCAAAGATTAGGGAACTGCCTCTGAGAAAGTTTGAATTACAAGGCTCTTAGCCTCCAGGCACGATCCTCTATCACACTGATCCTGTTTGTGTTGGAGCAAATACACTCCCACCAGGCACTGAACTGAGAGGGCTGCCAAAGATCACCATCTGCTGGAGGACCAAGGAAGTACATGTGAGGAAATTGAAAATAAGTAAGAGAGGCTTTTTCTCACCTTTACAGCCTCCCTCCCCAGATTTAAGCAACTAAGTGGGACAATCTTTTTTTTTTTTTTTTTTTTTTTAGGAGGTACCAGGGATTGAACCCCAGACCTCGTACATGGGAAGCAGATGCTCAACTACTGAGCTACACCTGCCCCCTGTAATTATTTTACTTATTTATTTATTTATTTATTTATTTATTTATTTATTTATCCATCCCTCCCTTGCTGCTTGTGCTCGCTGTCCATTTGCTGTGTGTTTTTCTGTGTCTGTTGTCTTCCTTTGTTGTGTCATCTTGCTGCGAGATCAGCTGACCGCACCGCGCAGGCCGTCAGCTCACCGCACTGCACGGGTAAGCTAGCCTTCACAGGGAGGCCCTGGGAATCGAACCTGGGGCCTCCCATATGGTAAATGGGAGTCCAACCACTTGAGCCACATCTGCTTCCCCAGGGACAATCTTAAAAACCCAGAATAGATTGAGCTAAGGATCAAAGAACAGTAGTAACACATAGCCTCCTGACACTAATCCCTATGAAAGAGAGAGAAATTGGGCATCTGAATAAACTCACCATCCTATTCAGATCCCTAGATATCAACAAAACATTACAAGCTACAATAAAAAAATGGGAAACGTGGCCCAAGCAAAAGGTATATGTCAAAGCCCTAGAAGAGACACAGGATTTGAAATAACTAATTAATGAGATACACACAAATTTCCCAAATCAAGTATATGAGTTGAAAGACAATATGGCTAAAGAGATAAAATTCATCAAGAGGACACTGAACAAGCACAAAAAAGAATTGAAAATCTGAATAGAAAAGTAACAGAGCTCATGGGAATTGAAGACATGATAGGTGACATAAAAAATACGTTAGAGGCAAACAACAGCAGACTCAAAATGACAGAAGAAAGAATAAGCGATACCGAAGACAGAACAACTGACATTGGAGAGAGAGAGAAAAGAACAGTGAAAGAAAAGAATGGAAAAAGTTGAGCAGAGGCTCAGGGATTTGAATGATAATAGGAAATGCAAAGCGTATGTATCATGGGAGTTCCAGAAGGAGAAGAGAAGGGAAAAGGGACAGAAAGAGTATTTGAGGAAATAATAGCTGAAAATTTCCCAACTCTCATGAAAGAAATGAACGTACATTTCCAAAAAGTACAGAGTACCCCAATCAGAAAAAATGTGAATAGACCTACTCCAAGACACATTCTACTCAGAATGTCAATCTTCAAAGATAAAGAGAAAATTCTGAGAGCAACGAGGGAGAAGCAAAGTATCACATATAAGGGACACCCAGTAAAACTTAGTGTGGATTTCTCATCAGAAACCATGGAGGTAGAAGAGAGTGGTATGATACATTTAGGATACTGAGAGAGAAAAGCTGTTAGCTGAGAATTCTTTATCCAGCAAAATTATCCTTCAAATATGAGGTAAGTTTAAAATATTCACAAACAAAAAGAAACTAAGAGAGTTCATAAAAAAGAATCCACCTTTGCAGAAAATATTAAAGGAAGCCTTATAGCCTGATAGAAAAAGATGGAGAGAGAGGCTTGGAGGAGAGTATACAAAAAAGAATAGCAGGAAGGATAAGCAAAAGGGTAAAAAGGCAGACGAAAACAAGA
>JAKSZT010054081.1:1241346-1292059 GCA_026826555.1 Tolypeutes matacus | reverse complement strand
TTATTTTATTTTATTTTATTTTATTTTATTTTATTTTATTTTATTTTTTGATTGGTTCTCACGTAGCTATATTTTTATTGTAAATCGCCTAGAATACATTTTGGAGGCAGGAGGGGCATAGATATTGAATGAATCATTTTTACTAATGAATAGGCTTACATAGACTATGGAGAAGTTTTAATACTTCAAAGATGGTTATGTATTTTATTTGAGGAATAAAGATGTTCCTTATTTTTCTTGTTATGGAAGATGGAGTAAAAGAAATCGGAGTGCTACCCATGCCTTATTAACTCATCCAGAGGAATATTAATAAAGATGTACAAAACACTAAAACAATAGTTGAACAATATTTCTTAGTCATTTAGCTATCTAATCAGGTAACATTCTCTAAGTACATATGTATATCCAAATCAACTCTATCGATCTATGTATGTATATACATATACCTATATTCAGATTCATATGTAAGAGAGAGTAAGGGGTGTACGCTTTTTCCATAAAAGTTTTTAAAAAGTATATTTTAAATATCACAGCAATCTCATATAGAGTTTTGTAATGTTTTGTTGCAAAAATACCCTTGTATTAGTGACTTCCTGTATTTCATTACCATAACCGTCTTTAAAATATCATCAGCCCTCAGTGTGAATCATTAATTTTTTTAAAAAATCATCCTTATTGCTTGTTTCTCAAAGCTACTTTCCCCAATATCTACATTTAGAAATAATTCACTTAGGGACTGTACTTTATTAATAGAGAATAAAGAGACCTAACAACCAATTGCAATATGTGATCTGTGAATATACCCTTATTTAAAACCAAAAAGATAAAAGTGGCAACTTGGTACCATTGGGGAGTTTGAACATCTATTGGATATTAAATGACATTATGGAATTACCATTAATTTTTAGGTGTGATATGGATATTGTGGGTATGTAGAAGAATGTCCTTACTTAGCTGACACACAAGGAAGTACCTAGGATTAAAGTGTCATACCACCTGCAACTTATTCTCCAATGGTGCAGGGGAAAAGAAGCACCTGTGTATCATTGTGTTTCCACATACACACACACACAAAGGCACATACACAAATATACACACATAGAGGAAAACTAAATAAAGCAAAATACTAATTCTTGAGTTTAGGTGGAGGAATACGGGTGTGTATTCTAAGCTCACCTTTTCTGTTTGAAAGATGAAAATTTGGGGAAAAAAATCAAAGCGTGAGTGTGTAACTCTTGAGATATTATTAATTTGTAGAAAAAGAGATAAAATCATATAAGCCTTGGAAGCCTACAACTAAGCTACTAACCCAATTTAGTTTGATAAACAGTGCTTAGTTTTTAAGTGTGTAAAGAATTTTCCTTTTTCATAATTTGTCTGCCATGTGTGTATTGAAGAGATTCTAAATTAAAATCTGCACTCAAAGAACAATGTTCCTTAACTTTTTTTTCCTTACTCTCTATAATGGAGTTATAAAAGTCAGGGAAGTGCTTTGGGCAGAATCAACATGGACACATGAATTTAATTTTGTCTATTTTCTTACAAAACCGTAACCAATCATACAAATATTATATGAGGGGTCCATCCTCTCCTGTGGATTTGAAATGCTACTTTATCATATTACCATATTAAATTCCCATGTGTGCTTTATTTCTGGACTCCCTAATCTGTTTTGTGGTTCCTTCCTTCCTCCCCCCCTCCCTCCCTCCTTTTCTTTCTTTTTTTTTCAGGCAAGGGAGTAAAGAGTTTATTAGGAAACAAGAAAACGAAAAAAGTACATGGTCTGAGGCATGGGCCATGGGCGTGCTGCAGAATGAGACGTGCCGTAACTGGGTTGTAAGAACACATTTTAGACATTCCTAATCTTCAGGTAACAAAGGCCTTCTTAGAGCAATACAAAAAAATTGCAAAGGTTGTAATGGACCAGACTAGTACATTAGACCATGTCAAAGTATAAAACTTCTATTCAACAAAGGACATTGTAAATAAAGCTCAAAGACAGGAGACAAATTAGGAGAGTTACTGCAAATATTTATAAAACAAAAGAACAGTATACTATATAAAGAATTGCAAATCAATAGGAGAAAGTCTAAAGGGAAACTACTATGAACAAATAGACAATTCTCTGAAAAAATCCAAGAAATAAATTAAAATAACAAGAAAAAAATTAAAATATGAAAACATGATGAACTCAATTACAAACTCTTTAGTAATGAGGGATATATAAAAACATATCAGTTTTCAAGTATTTGAATATTTTAAAGACTTGGGTTTGAATTTTGGCTGATCCATCTGCTAGCTGCACTTGGAAAGTTTACTTTACCTCTGTGAGCCTCTACTTTCCTTGTCAGTCAGAGTTGCTGTTTACTTACCATATTGAGAGCATTATGTGTTGTTCCTTTTCTGAGCAAGTGTTTCCCTATCATCTTGTTCTCCATCGATGCCCTTAGAATCCTGGTTCTTTTTTTTCTATCAGAATTTCATTTGCTCTTTTCTACAGGCATTATCAACCCTGTTTAAAGAATTCATCAATTTGCATGGTCAATTTTAGGCTTTGGTTGGCTCATTCTGTAAGTGTATGTATTTGAGGAATAGGACAAAAACTGATCTCTAGAGAGAGAAAATGAAGCAGATGTGTAGAGATAAGGACCATAATGAAATAGGGTGAATTAGGGGAGAAATAGAAAAATGTAACTGGTTTCTTTGGTCTCTGGTTGCTTTCTAGTTTGGGTTTAGGTCCTTATGAGACCCAGCTATGCTTCCTGCTCTTGGATACCATAAGATATTTTTGTATAATTCCAAACTTTTCCCTTCATATCTAAACTAATGGGATTTCTATTACTTATAGTTCGGCTGTACCTGACTGAGACATCTGATTGACTACAGCACATAATAACCATCTTGTTTCTATAGAAAAAGAAGTCCAAGTTACAATCTACCTACTGTTATGGGGAGAAATGTGCCCCCCAAAAAGTTATTTTGAAGTCCTAATCCAACAGTATCTCAGAATATGATTTTATTTGGAAATAGGTCATTACAGACGGAATTAGGCAGGTTAAAATGAGGTCATACTACTACTGATGTTTAATGTATGTACAAGTTTTAATTAACTTGGCTGTAAAAGTGTGGAAATGGATAGAGTTGATGGTAACGCATTAGAGTGAGTAGCAGCTGGCTTATAAATGGGATTGAGGCTGAAAAGGGTAGTCTAGGGATGTAAATGCCAATTGAAAGTAAGGTAGAGAATAATCTAGGGACTGAATAACACAGTGAACCCAGAGGTGGATGAGAATTATGGTTTGATGGTATGGATGCAAGAGTGCCCTTTCTTAAACTAGAGCAGATGTGCATCACTATTGCAGCATGGTAGAAATGTGGAGAAGCATCAGAAAAAAACAACTGGTGTGACCTATGGACTGTGGCTAACAGCAATACTGTAATATTCTTGCATCAATGCCAAAGATGTACTGTGCTGATGATGAAGGTATATGGAAAAAGTGTGCCAAATGTATGCTATAGACCATGGTTGATGGTAATAGTCTGATGATATTATCTCATAATCTGTAACAAATGTTATACCACGTTGTGGTGTGTTGGTGAAAGGGTGCTGTATAGGAATTCTACACATGTGCATGATTGTTTTGTAAGTTCACAACTTCTGTAGTAAAAATATATATATATATTTAAAATTAAGATAAATAAAACTATTTGGAAAAGCAAAATAAAAATGAGATCGTGAGGTCATACTAGAGTGGGGTAGGTCCTTAATTCAATATGATGGATGTCCTTATAAGAAGGGGAGAGGAGATGCAGACGGGCACAGAGAGAGAAGACAGCCATGTGATGATGGAGGCAGAGATTGAGTTGTAACATCAACCAAGGAACACCAAAGATTACTGGACATCACCAGAAGCCAAGAAAGAGGCATGGAATAGATTCTTCCATACACACTTCAGAGTGAGCACGTCCCTTTTGACATGTGATTTCAGACTTCTGTTCTCTAGAGCTGTGAGACAATAAATGCTGTTGTTTTAAGCACCCCAATTTGTGGTTCTTTGTTATGGTGACCCCAGGGAACTAAGATCCCTACTAAAATTCAATTTTCTTAAACTGAACACCACATATACTGGAGAGAGATAGTTATGTTCCAAATATATTCCTCTACCCAAAACTTATTTATAGTGAATACATGAATAGCCTCTTTTTGCATTTTCCTGGAAACAGAATGGAATGAAGTGAACAAGGAATTCACATAATTCACCAACTAAAAGTTCTCTAATTACTTAAGGCTGGAAATAGTCAGCATTTACTTACTTATTTGTAAGCATAAAGGACATTTTCTACTGCAGTAGGAATGGTAGAAAGTAAATGGCTCTTCACAGAAGTCTATAGCTTGAGTTTGTTATAAATTAAACATTATGATGGAAAATTCAAATTATAAAGACGATAAAGTTAAGTACATTTTACAAAATGATTTTTTAGGAGTCATTTAAATAATAAATTCTGCAAGTGCTCTAGAAAAAAATTACAGACTGTAATTTTTAAAGGCAGTGTTAAAAAACATGTTAAATGACTAAGATTTGAAGGAAAGCAAGTAGCTAAAAACGTCTAACTAAATGCATGAGATTAAAGGCCCTAAATTTATAGGACACCTCCAAATGAATACAAATTACATTAAATTGGCAGTACTTGCCTCTTTTTCAGCTTCTTTAAATGCAGTTTCTTTTTCCTTTACTCGCTGCATGAACCTCTGTTTCAACTCTTCTTCCTCCCTCTGACATTGATCATAGAACTCTTGTCTTTTGGCTTCGTAGATCTCTTGGAAACTAAAAAAGGATTTTTATACTCTCATATTAATGTGTTAATATAAATAAACATGTACAAACATGTATATTTTGAATGTTAACACCCACATAAGAACATTTAGCAATATTCTCTCGTGTAGCAATGCAATATATGGAACTTTCTAGATCAGGAGATGAAAAAAGCAAGATGCTGTATTTATATGAGTTTACAGTAAAGTATATAGGAGTATATATAAAGAGTGGTAGAATTTTGAAACACTTATATCAGTGATTTTTTTTTGTTCCTATTCACTTTCTATTATAGCACACACCACATCTTTTGACAATAAATTTTGGGGAAACCTTTAATTTATGAGACTATTCTCAAATAAATTTTAAATAAAGCCAAGCATCTTTCCAAATATTATTAAAAATAGCCAGTTCAATTTTGGTTGTCTTCAAAGAACCGTAACTGATACAACTGGATTGTCGTGCACCACCATACTTTTGCAGCATAAATCCTATTCCTCTTCAATGCAGCTAGCCACATCTGCTCTCAAACTTTTTCACTTGGCTTTCATGACATTACATCACTGCTTTTCCTCTTTCCTCCATCCAACCCTTTTCAATACTTTTTTGCCAATTTCGTGCGATCTTTGCCAATCTCCTTTTCGAGTCTCTATTTATTTATATTTCATATAAAAATATATTTATATGAAATTTTATATTTTGTATAAAATAGAACAAAATAATGTAGTTTCCTCTCAGATACATGTTTCAGCATACACTGAAATAAACAAGAACTTGTATTAGGTTGCTCCTTGAACTATCTCCATCTAAGTCGGGAGATGATTAAAAACCTCAAAGCCAGGATACAAGAAATACAATTATTCTCATTTCCAAGTGATTCTGTCTCATGGTCATGGGGAATTCTGAATTGCATATTTGGTTGTCTATGCAAGGTCCCCCACTCACCTGACTGGCTGGTTGTCCGGACCCACATCTGTGAAGCCCATTGTATGGAGTTTGCAGCACCTATAACGTTCATAGTGTCGAGTGTGGGTCTGTTCTTTCAAGTCTTCCATATTTGTACAAAGGAGCATATCCCGGAGCTTAACAAAGTCACAGTGATTTTCATTTTCCACTAGTCAGAAAAATAATAAAGCCGTAACACTCTTTATCAATCCCTGGCACTCAGTAAGTATTCTTGAGTGAATGCATGCATGAAAAACACATTTAAAATGACAAATAGCTAATAATTTCATTGATTAATAATTAATCAGTTAATAATTTTTAACCCTACAATTATGGTTGTATTCTACATACCAGTTATAAGTACTGTTCATTTATGGACCAGGAAATTTTCTTTAAATTTATTATCTAGTGAATAAATGGGAAATAGCAAAATAGTATATTAGTATAGGTTATAAATTTTCATTTATAATTATGCTAGTATCTTACAAAATACATTTAAGATATATTACAGAGTCCTAACAGAGTATGAAATATAATTTCACTAAAGTAAATAATTTCACTAAACTGAATTTTGCTAATGCAAAGGCCTTAACAAATGTGCATGCTTTAATGATCAAATTCTATTTATATAATCCATATTTATGAGGCTGCATTAGTCAATATTCAAAATTAACCAATAAATTCACATGGCCTTCTCTCATGTTTGTCATGTATAGACGATTGAGCACAATATATTGTTGTAGTGCATACGATATTGTGACTAAATGATATATATATAGTTCATTAAAAGATGTTGTTTTTAAGTATGTTTCATAAATTTAAATTTTTCTAATAAGTTAATTTTTAAAACAGCAGAATCTAGAATACACTATAGGTAGAGATAATCCATTCCGCATTAATTAGTATTACAGTATATGAACCAGACAGTAAAGTATTTCCTTTTATAATATTCCAACTCATCATAAAATTACATAAATAATATAAATGTCAAAGGTCTAATTTACTTTTACCCAAAGGTAAATTACACGTCTTTGTTTTAGAAATAGTTGCTCATTCTTTTTTCTAGAAACCAGTTAAAAATGCTTTATAAGCCTCCTTGTTGCTCAAATGTGGCCTCTCTTTAAGTCAAACTGAGGATATAAATGCACTACCTCTCTTCCATCCCCTCACCCCTGGAGTGGGACATGACTCCCAGGTATGAGCCTCCCTGGCACTGAGGGATTATTACCAAGCACCAACTAGTGATGCATTTGGAAAAAGACCTGGACCGAAAGGGGGAAATATTAAATACAAATGAGTTTTTTGGCTAAGAGATTTCAAAGTGAGTTGGGAGGTCATTCCAGAGGTTGCGCTTATGCATATCTCAGCAGGATCTCATTGACTGCCACAGTAAACAGTGCCTCAAACAGCAGGGCTCCTGAGGGTTCTAGAGACATCTAGACACTATAGGCAGGGCAGGAATTCAGCACCCTGTCAGTGGGCCTTACTTTGGAATATATGCTCCCCAATGTAACAGAGTTAGACTCATTTATAATTTCCCTCCACAGGCTCTTCTGCCTCTATTATTTGAACCTATAATGAGCACTATACTCATTAAATATATGTCCCAGAGACTTAAATCTTCAGTCTGTTCATATGCCAGTTGAGCCCTGAATCTCAATAGAGTTGCAACACCTACTCTCCAGTTCATTGGACTCACCCAGTACAACTAATAAATGGATGATGATGGACAACACCTATCCCCAAAAACAGAGAGTATCCATAACTGCAAGCAAGACAATTTCATCCATTTGCCCCATGAGATCTAAGCCCCCTCTCAAACAGAAACAGAGTGGGCATCACCATCCCCAAGTCCTCAAGATTGAGGAGTAAACAAACATAAGGGGGCAATGCAATTATGAACTGAAGTAGAACTATTATTATTCTAACAATAGAAGAACTTGTAACATTCATATAAAGACAGTGAGAACCAGAGGTTCTGAGGGGAAGGAGAGGGAAGAATAGGTGTAACATGGGGCATTTTGGGGACATTGGAATTGCCCTGCATGGCATTGTAATGGCAGATACAGGCCATTATACATTTTATCAAAACCTGTAAAATTGTGCAGTGAAAAGTTTAAACTATAATGTAAACTATAGACCATGGTTAGTAGCAATGCTTCAATATGTATTCATCAATTGTAATAAATGTGCCACACTAATGAAAGATGTTGCTAATGGGGGAAGGTGGCAAAGGGGGAGAGAGTGGGGTATATGGGAACCCCCTATATATATATTTATTTTATTTTATTTGTGGTTCTTTCTTTTTTTTCCCCTTTATTTTTGATGTAACATTTATGTAATCTAAAGCTTCTTTAAAAATAAAAAAAATTTTAAATGCTTTATAAATTAGGTAGTAATTAGTTTATGTAGTATGTTTAAACACCAGTATTTATGCTCCAATTTGGTTGAAAGTTCCTTTTGTTCAAAATCTTTCCCAATCTTCTGAATGTCACAGTTCACACACAGAGAGAAAATATGCACATGGCACGTTGGGCTTAACTAGGAGGTCCTACCCAGCCTCTGTGTATTTTAGCTTAAAACAGCATCCAGAAAACACTTATGAAAATGAATCATAGTCAAACTAAGCATTAGCTTATTAGCACACAATCTATACTCCTCATTAATAACTTAATTTACAGTTTAGCAAGAGTTACTAAAATTAGCTCAAGTTAAAGTCCTTTTCTGAGACAGTGAGGTGAAATACATGGTATTTTATCGTAGTAGTTTCTGAGCCTGTTCATATTCATCATATTTACCTTGTAAAACCCCCCAAGGGTACTGGCGGCCTCTGACCATCCTTTTTCCTACTTTTACTTCTTCCATACTCCCGACCACAGCAAAGGGTAAAAGTACCTGGAAAGAAACAATAACATTAATGCATTCCTTAGTACCAATATGGCTTACTATGTTATTCTTATTACTGTTATGGAAATAACAGAGACAAGAATGTGATACTAAAATTACTCAAAACGAGATCTCCCTGCCTCAGGGAAGACCTGGCAGTGAATATGAGCTAACTGACTTCTACACTCATTAATATCAGGCCATGCACACACTTGAAAATTATCTACCAAACAAAGTTTAAAGCAAGGCATCTTGCTATGGGGAATACAAAGAGGAGAAATTTTTAGTAGATATATAATTTCTCTTTTGTTATCTTTCTCCTTAAACACAAAGGTCATGTTTAAGAAATGAAATGTACTCTAAAATACAATAATAAACAATATCATAGAAGTCTAATACAATTTAGAGCAGTAAGAGGTCATTCTGGGCAGGGGGAGTCTGGAGAATGAGGTGTAACCCAAGCTGGATCTGGGAAGATGATGAGCAAAGTAGGCAGGGAAACCTTAGGTAAGAAGAAGGTTTTGAATAGGATACAGAAGCAGAAATAGGCTAGATAGATCCATGGTCTGCCTGAAGTTAAATAGTTTAGTCTACCTGAATAGGAGGGTTGATATAAAATAAATGTCTAAGGTTAAAATTAGTAAACATTGCATTAAATATTTATATTTAGCAATTAACAGCAATATATAGAAAGAATTATATACCATGATCAAGTGGGTTTTATTCCAGGAATGCAAGGCTGCTTTAACACCAAAAGTCCATTAATGTAATATATCACATAACCATCTATATAGATGTAAAAAAAGCATTTGACAAAATCCAATATCCTTTCATGATAAAAAAAATAAAAAAATAAAATAAAATAAATTAAAAAAAAAAACTCAACAAACTAGGAACAGAAGGGAACTTCCTCAACCTGACTAAGGACATCTACAAAAAAATCCACAGCTAACATCAGAGTTAATGGTTGTGGCAGTTGGACAGTTTGGTGTAATTATGAATTCCAAAAATGGATATTGGATCATGCTTGTAAACTGGTCTGCTAATCTGGGCATGATTAAGTTATGATTAGGGCATTAACTGGGCCATGTCAGTAGGGCATTGAGCCCCACCCCTTGGTGGGTATCGAAGATAAAAGACAAGGCAAAGGACAGTGTTGGAGCAGTTTTGATGTTGGAGTTCTTGTGAGGAAGGAGAGAAGGCCTGGGATAGAGACTAGCCATTTCACCTGCAAGTTCACAGCTGGTCTTGTGGAGAGAAGCAAAGCCTAGAGAGCCTCATAGTCTACAGCTGACCTTATGGAGGAAACAGAGGAGCTAAGCCCAGAGAGAAACACAGCCCTGGGAAGAGAGGAACCCAAGAAGCCTGAACCCTGGCAAACGTCAGCAGCTGTCTTGCTCCAACATGTGGCAATGGACTTTGGTGAGGGGAGAAACTTAAGCTTTATGGCCTGGTAACTGTGGACTTCTATCTACCCCAAATAAATGCCCTCTATAAAGACCAACCGATTTCTGGTATTTTGCATCAGCACCCCTTTGGCTGACTAATACAATGGTGAAAAGACTAGATGCTTTCCCTCCTAAAAAACAACCACCACCACAACAAAACAACAAAACAAGTATGTCCACTTTCACCATTTTATTTAATATTGCACTTGATGTTCTAGCCAGGACAAATAGGTAAGAGAAAGAAAAGAAGTAAAACTATCTCTATTCACAGATGGCATGATCTTGTACATAGGAAACCCTAAGGAATTCATGAAAAACTATTAGACCTAATGAATGAGCTCAGCATGGTTGCAGGATACAAGATCAATACACACACACACACACACACACAATTGTATTTCTATCCATTTGCAATGAACAATGCAAAAATAAAATTAAGAAAACAATTCCACTTACAATAGCATCAAAAATAATAAAATATTTAGGAATAAATTTAACAAAAGAAGTGTAAAATTTATATTGTGAAAACGACATAAAATTGTCAAAAAGAATTTTCAAAGATGTTAATAATTGGGAAAACATTCCCTGTTCATCGATCAGAGACTTAACATGTTTTGAGATGGGAATACTCCCTAAATTAATCTACACATTCAACAGAATCCCTGTTAGAATCTCAACCGACTTCTTTGTAGAAATTGACAAGCTGATTCTAAAACTCATGTGGAATTGTAAGAGACCCAGAATAGCCAAAACAATCTTGAGAAAGAAGAACAAAGTCGAACGGCTTGCACTTTCTGATTTCAAAACCAACTACAAAGCAATGGTAATCAAGTCAGTACAGTATTGGCACAAGGATAGACATATAAATCAATGGAATAGAATTGAGAGTACAGAAATAAACCCATATATCTATGATCAACTGACCAAAGCCATTCAATGGGGAAAGAATAGTCTTTTCAACAAATGGTGCTGGGACAACTGGGTAGTCACATGCAAAAGAATGACATTGGACCTTTAACTCAGACAATATACAAAAATTAACTCAAAATACACCAAAGACCTAAATATAAGAATTAAAAGTATAAAACTGTTAGGAGAAAATCAGAATAAACTTTCATGGCCTTGGATTTGGAAATGGATTTTTAGGTATGACACCAAAAGCAACAAAAGAAAAAATAGATAAGTTGGGCTTCATAAAAATTTAAAACTTTTCTGCTTCAGAGGACACCATCAAGAAAGTGAAGGGGTCGGATGTGGCTCAACTGGTTGGGCGTCCGTCTCCCATATAAAGGGACCTGGGTTCGATCCCCAGGACCTCCCGGTAAAAAAAAAAAAAAAAAAAAAAGAAAGTGAAGAAGACAACCCACAGAATGGGAGAGAATATTTTCAAAACATATCTCATATATGTGAGATATATATGTATATATCACATAATATATAAATAACTCTTACAACTCAGAATAAAAAGACAAAAATCCAATTAAAAAGATATAGGCAAAGGATCTAAATGGACATTTCTCCAAGGAAGATGTAAAAATAGGCAACAAACACATGAAAAGATGCTTGAAATCATTATTTTGTCATGAAAATGAAAACCCCGAGCACAATGAGATAACAGTTCATACCCACTAGGATGGCTAGAATCAAAATGTCAGATAATAACAAGTGTTGACAAGGATGTGAAGAAATCAGAGCCCTCATACACTGCTAATGGGAATAAAAATGATGCAGGTGCTTTGGAAAACAGTTTCAGTTCCTCAAACAATTAAACATAGAGTTACCATATGACCCAGATATTCCATTCCTAGGCATATACCCAAGAGAAATGAAAACATATGTCCACACAAAACAGGTACATGAATGTTTATAGCAGCATTATTCATAACAGCCAAAAGGCAGAAACAACTCAAATGTCCATCAACTGATGAATGGATAAGCAATATTTGGTATATCCATACAATGGAATATTATTTGGCCATTAAAAGAATAAAGTATTTTTACATGTGACAATATGAATACAGTAAGTGAAAGAAACCAGTCACAAAAAAACATGCATTATATGTGGTGGTTTGGAGCTCTATGTACCCCAGAAAACTATATTAAACTTAATCCATTCCTGTAAGAACCCATTGTAAATAGGACTTTTTGATGAGGTTACTTCAGGTCAGGTATAAGCCCACATCAGTTAGGATGGATCTTAATCTTATTACTAGAGTCCTTCATAAGCAGGGTGAAATTAAGACAGAAAGAGTAAGCCACGGAAGTAAGAAGCTGAAATTCAACAGAACCTGGAAGAGAACTGAGAAACCAGGAGAGGCCGCCTTGTGCAGTGCCATGTGACCGAGGAAGCAAGGACCAAGGATCACTGGCGGCCAGCCCCAGAATGCCAGTCTTCAGGAAGAAAGCATCACCTTGATGACACCTTGGTTTGGACTTTCTCTTGGCCTCAAAACTGTGAGCCATTAAATTCCTATTGTTGATGTCATCCTTTTGCAAGGAATTTGCTTGAACAACCTAGAAAACTAGAACATATGATTTCATTCATCTGAAATGTCCAGAACAAGAAAAATTATATAGAGAGAGATATTAGATTAGTCATTGCCTAGGACTGGGGAGGGTGGAGGCTAGAGGGGTGAATAGCTAAAAGGTATGGGGTTTCTTTTTGAGATGATGAAAATGTTGTAAAATTAATTGTGATGGTTGCACATATATGTGAATATACTAAAAACCATTGTATTGCACATTTTAAATGGATTCATCATTTTTTGGTATATGAACTATATCTCAAAAAGCTGTTACAAAGGAATTGATTCTCAGTCTTTTTTTTTTTTTTTTTCAAAATCAAGAAACTAAAACATTTTCTAATACTAGACTTCGAAAAAAAATTACCTTGTTTTTGGTGACAATATGTTACCAATATTTTTACTTATAAATTGTATTTTCATTTCCACATGTAAAATATAATTAATATTCAACAGTTAGATGCTTACATTCATCGAGGAGTTCACTTGAACAGTATTTTCATCATCTCTTGGGAACTGGTATATTTTGATGCCATTGCTGACCAATTCACTCATTATCTTACTCTTAAACATCTGTAAATCATTTTTAGATATTGTATCTGCTTTGGCAATCAGTGGGATAATGTTGACCTATTAAGAAGGAAGTAATAAATATCTTTAAAAATTTAAAATATGTATATATATTTATTTATGTTCTTTTCTTCTTTATTTCTTTTATTTTTTTTTCTATATTTTTCTTTTAAAAATATATTTTAAAAAAAGAAGGGAATCAAACAAAATCTCATCATAGAGAATTTGTTGTCCATCCTATAGTTTTTACAGTCAAAATCTTATAATCTCTGCCAATAAATTTTATAACTAGATAATCACTGGCTGGCATTCCTAGAAATACCTTCCTTCAAAAATGCTTTCCCAAATCATCATTGCTTTTTTTTTGTATGTCCGAAACCACAGATTTATTTTAACTTTTTATGCATATGCATTTTAGATCCTGTAAATAAAAAGTAGAGTTACATACCAAAAAATACAACAGTGCTGGCATTTATAATTACTCACACGGTTACCTTTACCAGAAGTCTTTATTTCTTATGCCACTTCTAACTACTGTCTGATTTCCTTTCCTTTCAGTCTGAAGAACTCTCTTTAGGATTGCTTGCAGGGCAGGTCTCATGGTGAGGAACTCCCTCAGCTTTTGTTTATCTGGAAATGTCTTAATATCTACCTCATTTTTGAAAAACAGTCCGCCAGACATAAAATTCTTGTTTGGCTCTTGTTTTCTTTCAGCACTTTAATTATTTCATTCCTCTGCCTTCTGTCCTCCATGGTTTTTGGTGAGAAACTGGCACTTAATCTTATTAGGACGCCCTTGTACGTAACACATAGCTTTTCTCTTGCACTTTTCAGAACTCATTCCTTGTTTTTGACATTTGACAGTTTGACTATGGTGCGTCTGGATCTGATTCTCCACTTTATCCTCTTTGGGGTGCAGTAGTCTTCTTGAATTTGTATATAATCATATTGTTCATTAAATTTATGAAGTTTTCTGCCATTATTTCTTTGCATATTTCTTCTGCCCTTTTCTCTCTTTCTTCTCCTTCTGGGATTCCCATAATGCATATATTGGTGTGTTTGATGGTATCCCATAGGTGTCTCTTAGATTCTGTTTAATTTTTTCAATTATTTTATCTTTCTGCTTCTCACCCTGAATCATTTCAACTGTCTTGTCTTTGAGCTCACTGATTCTTTCTTCTGCCAGCTCCAATCTACTGTTGAAACCCTCTAAGGAATTTTTCATTTCAGTTACTATAATCTTCAACCCCAGTAGTTCTGTTTGGTTCCTTTAGAGGTCTGGTCTTCTTCATTGATCGTTTCTGGAATTTTGTCTTGTTCCTTCAGATAGGCCATAATTTCCTGTTTCTTTGTCTTATAATCTTTTGTGACACACTGTACATTTTAATATTTTAAAGTGTTAACTCTGGGATATGGTATTTGAGCTCTCTGAGTCTTAAATTTGTATCCAGCTAGTGATGATGACATATTTCCTTGAGTGCCTGGAGTTAAGACCAGGTAAATCCCGGACACTGGCTCCTATTTCCTCTGCCTCTGGGTACAGCTTCTCCACCAGTTCCAAAGAGCCCCAGATGGTTTTGTTATAACTCAAAAATTATTTTCTTACCCTAAGCCTGTGTTTCAGACAATGTTCCATAACAACAAAGAACTGCTGCAAGGGGGGATAGTCAGAATCCAAAGTGCAGCCAAAACTTAGAGCAGATTCAATAAGTCATTTAATACTCAGTTTAGTCATATTTAACAAGTTTTCTGTCTCTACAGCTGTGGGGTGTTTTGCAGCCATGGCAGCGCCACAGTTGTAGGCTTAGGCTCCAAGTTACCCGCCAACAGCTGGCTCCCTCCTGGTCTGCAGCAGATGCCACGGCGTCTCCATCAATGCTTTTTGAAGATTAATCTTTTATTAGAATTCAGGTTTAGAAATCTCAACCTTCTTCCTCTTGTTCTCAAATTCTGTTACACTTGCAACATATCAGGAGTAAATAAAATGTCAGCAATAAGGTGAAGTAGTCTAACTCATTAACAATCTCATTTTTTATTAAACTGTGTGCTAGAGAGTCAGAATGAGAGCTCTTTACTCAAAACTGTAGAACAGATGGATTTTGTCCTTCTACCTATCATGCATGCCACCTTACTCCAATAAATCCATTTTAGTCAATGCCCCATTTTCATAGACCTTTTCTCTACCTAGCTGTCCTTGCAGATAGATTTGCTTTTTTTCCCAAAGCTAATCTAAAAAAAATATAGTCTGTTTTTTGGTACCATACTCTAAAGGCTGAATTTGTGTATTTGTGTGTATGTGTGTGTTTGTGTGTGTGTGAGCAGCACCCTGTTAACAAATATGGAGATAATTCCTTTTTACAAAAGAACATATTATATGTTTGAGGTTGAAATTTAGTCAGAACTTTTTTTTCTAGTTCTACAACCTGTTCACTCATATCCTTGTGCATTTAAATCTTAAAAAATTAAACTTTGTAGAAAATAACAGTATGCAAATTCCAAATTTTATTTTATTCCTGTTAATAGACAATATCTTACCAAATCATAGGACACAATGTCAAGTTCTGTAATATAGAAGGAATAACTAGAAATCGGCTTGGGATAGATCGTTTTTATTTTAGGTTTCTCAAAGTACATTTAAAAGTTCGTGGGCAAATCCAGGGCTTCAATATTATAAACGTAGAGGTTCCTAACTTTGTCTGATGTTAATATCTGATTTAAAAGCGTTCACAGTCAAGAGCACACAACTGCTAAAGTAGATTCAAGCCTAACTTAAGTGTTTTGGGTTGCACTGGTGAGAAAGGTGGGAAAAGATAGCCTTCAGTAATGGTAAATCATTAACACATAAGAAAAAGGAAATTTCTATGTCAATAACGTCTCAGGAGTTCAGATTTGAGGAACAAAAGGCAGCTATTGCAAGAACTGAGCAACTGGGAAGAGAAGGCAGGAGACAGACTCTTGCTCACTCCTCTAAGTAATGGTCTCGTGATAGGGATTTCCTATTTCTGGAAATTGGCTTAAAGATAACAGCTGCCCAGAAAATTTAAAATAAAACTCTGTATCCTTGACTCCTGAATGACTACCAATCAAGAAATTGAGGCAGCTTTTCATTTAATTAGGAAGCTAAGTTCTTTCAACTACTTGGGACAATTGAGATGAATTTCAAAGTTTCTTTCAAGTTTGAACAATACATAGTGAAAGGCAGGACTTCTTTGATAAAGAGAAACAAACTTTAGAACTTTTCCTTTCTCCAGCTGAATAAAGTTGAAAAGGGCATTTTCCCCCCATCAGGGTTGAGTGCAGAAAAGAATCTGATGATGTAACAGTACTTTCATATGTATATTCAACCCCTATTGAAAAAAAGATATACCTTTAAAGTTTTTACGTGAAATAATTTCAGACTTATAGAAGGGTTGCACAAATAGCATAGAGGAAGAAAGCAAGGCTTCATAATTTACGCAAAGTCGCAGAGCTAGCAAGCCGTTGGGCCAGATTTTGAAAGCAGGTAGCTTCAACTTCTGCTCTGCTTTAATTTTTCTCTTTCCCTTCCCCTTCCCCTTCCCCTTCCCTTCCCTTTCCTTCTCTCTTTCTCTCTTTTTCTTTTTTCAATGCACATGCTTTTAGCCCCAGACAGTTCAAGGCATTTCCCCAAAGTCACAGAACTCTAATAAATGATAAAGTAAATATTAAGAAACCTGTTTCCATTAACAGCAAACCTTATCTCTATATATATCAAGATATATGTAAGTATATACATTATTTCTATATAGCTATTACTACAAAGTTGCATGTTCTGGTTTTCACACACATTTAATACAATGACATTCCATACAAACTGAATTATGAAAAACCCTAAGTGATTAAAAAATTTAATCAAATGAGCAGCTCTCATTTAAATTTCATCAAGATTTCACTAACGCCTCAGCCTGTCAAAAGAAAATCCATATATGTCCCAAACCTTAGAATGAATCCTGCTTCCCGTACAGGAAGCAGTAACTGTCTGCCTGCCCTTGCTTCCAGAATCCTCTCTGATAGGACCAGCAGCCAGGATTATGCAAACTTCGTGTATCACACCTTTGGTCATACCAGACAAACATTCATGGGGGCAGGTTGGTGTAAGAAAGCAGTATTTAACCAGTTTTAAAGGAAGAAACCAGCAAAAACAAACGAACAAAAAACCTGAAATGAGTTAATTTGGGAGAATACACACACAAATACACATACATACACACATACATATTCTTGATTCAGAAATTCAAACATAGCTTCCCTTATTAAAATGAAAACAGGAAAAAAAAAAAAATGAAAACAGGGAAGCGGCTGTGGCTCAATCAGTAGGGCTCCCGTTTACCATATGGGAGGCCCTGGGTTCGGTTCCCAGGGCCTCCTGGTGAAGGCAGGCCCGCCCGCATGGCGTGGTTAGCTGACCCAGCGAGCACAAGCAGCAAGGGGGGGATAAATGAATAAATAAATAAAATCTTAAATAAATAAATAAATAAATAAATAAATAAATAAATAAATAAATAAATAAAATGAAAACATACTTTCCCAAATATATATACTGAACATTAGAATTTAACCTTCTCCTTTTACATAATAGAACCATATAATGAATTCAATTTTAAAAATACGGGCAAATGACCGTGATCTGCTTTACCAATCACAGAAAAAAATGAACTAAATTTTCATTTTTAAAATGTTTAGAAATTAAACATTTTAATGTGTTTTTTTAAACTGCATCTCATTATCCAAACTGATCATTTTTAAATTAAATTTCTCTGAAAGATAAGCTAAGGTTGAAATGTAACAAATGCTTTAAAGATTAACAGAAAAGTATAATTAGGATATATGACTGTATTACAGAATAACAGGTACTTGTATGCATAAGCCTTCAAGATATAACATTATCTCAAAATAAACATTAAATTTTGAAATATTGATGGATTTATCAACCACACCTTACTGTCAATGCTCTTCATGGTTAATAGATCAAGTGACTTCAAAGAATGTCCTGTGGGTGAAATGAAGTAGAGGCACACGTGGACGCGAGAATCGTGGTACTCAAAGAAAGAACGTTTAATCCTCAATTCTTCTTGAAGATAGGCCTCAAATTGAGCATCTAAGTAGTCCACTATGGGTCGGTAGCTGAAAGATGATTACTTAAACCTTTAGCATAAAAGAATAATAAAACCTGAAGTCTGAATTTTCACCGTTAATAAACAGTTAATATCTGTCCAAACAGTTTGCTATAGAGATAAAAAATAATGTGCATAACATGCCATGCAAAGATAACAATTCAAAACCAACAATAAGACCTGTGCTTTACACTGTTTATAGAAATGGCAAGACAGTATATCAATTCCATGCAATCCCAATCAGAAACCCAATTTTATTGCATATGTATGTAAAAGCACAAAGGACCAAGAATGCCCAAGTTATATTAAAGAAAACGAAGTAAGACACACTCTTCAGGTATCAGGTCTTGTTATGAATCTAAAATAATTACTGTAGTGTGGAATCAGCAGAAGGATAAAAAGACCAAAGCACAAGAAAAAAAAAATTTTTTTTTTTTTGCTGGGGGGGAGGGTGGTAGAACTTTTCTATGTCACGAGAGAAAAGAATGCATTTTTCGAAACCCATAGCTATATACACTACAAAGTGTGAATTTTACTGTATATAAAATTTTTAAAAGACTAACCTAATTAACTAAATAAAATAAACCTGGGGTAAGTTGAATTCTGTACCCCAATGAAAGACATTTTCTTAATCTTCATCTACATCCCGTGGGTGTGAACTCATGCATAAATAGGTGGTTATTTGTAGTTGAGGTGTGGTCCAGGGAATCAGGGTGGGCCTAAATTCACATTCCTGGGGTCCTCTATAAGACTTACCAGAAGAAATCTGGATGCAGGGAAGGCCACACAGGAGAAGTGGCAAGTCAGCAGAAACTGGAATCCCAGACAGAGAGAGAGGGGGGTGACCACGTAACAGGAGGCAGAGACGCAAGCCAAGGAGCCCAGGATTGCAACAAGCCAGCACCAGACTGCTACAGAATTTGGGGAGAAAGCATGGCCTTCCTGAGGCCTTGATTTTGGACTTCTAGCCTCTCAAACCATGAGCCAATACATTCCTGTTGTTAAGACTTATAGAATATTGTGTGATATTTGTCAGAGAAGCCTGACAAACCGAGGCAAGAGCCAATGAAGGAGGCAGAGAAAGGGAAGGCTTTTTTAGGGTCTATAGATTAAGTGTATTAAGATACCACTTAGAAAATGGGACAGATACCAGCGAGGCTAAAACTAAACTAGGTAAATAACCCCACCCCTCCAAAAAAAAAAATGACTTGCTTGGGGAAGATCAGAAGAGAACAGGTGCCAGTTATTTCGGTGTCAAATTTCTGCTGAAATGTGCTGTTGTCAAATAAAAAAGGGGAAAGATATGGAATGTTATAACTCTGATGAAAGTAAAATGAAAGAAATTCTGTATCATCTTTAAAAATATCAACCATACTGTAGGAGAAATCCAAAAGAGAATGCAAATTGTAAAAAATGAACCTAACTCTATCACAAATAAATAACATAACCAAAATGAAAGGGATGGGGAAGGAAAGAGCCTACTAGAGTAACTATAGAAAACAGTATTTTGATACTGTAATTCTGAGAGCAACAACAAAAAAACTATATAAATACTGTATTCTAGTTAGTAAATTTATTTCTCACACAGAATGGGCTAGCAATTCTAAAACAACTTTATGTGTATAAACTGGTGTTAAATGAATAAGTAAGTATACTGTAGATATGGAAAGCCGGTTTTCTCCTGTTGGGGAAAGAAATTACAATCAAGGAAAGGGGGAAGTCTAGAATAAACCTTATGTGTGTTGGATTGAAATCAGAGGTTTTTAAATACAGACAGACTTAGAAATAAATATATATACATGGGTTACTATACATATATTACTTCCAACCTCTGTCTGCTGAGAGGGCCGAGAAGCATTGACAACCCAGTAGCAAAGTATATCTGGTGCCAAGATCTTGGTTTCTAAACACTCTTTTAGATTTAAAGGAATCAGACTCCTTGGAGAAGATGAGCCTGGAGCATCTTGTGGTACCAAATATAAGGAATTGCTCAGCAAAGGATGGGAGGAGAGTCTAGTTTTCTCTCTGGGATAGAGAGAGCTAGAAGGAGCATTGCTTCCATTCTTAAAACAGCAACAACAAAAACCAGACTAATTCCAAATTTATGACATTTTTTTCAAATCCATTAGAAAATGGTCACAAAGAAACCGAGTGACTCAGAGCCTAAGAAGAAACAGAAGCCTACAGGGAGAAAGGAGATACAAGTACTCACTTACCTGGGGTAGATGCAACCAGACTCTGGTAAGAAGAATTCAGCTATAATAGTTCATGACTTGGTGAAGACTAAGAGTGGGCTGGCCAGCCAATGGAAAGTCCCTATGGACTGCAAAAATTGGAGAGAGGAGTTCCTCACCCTCTTACAGGCTCTTTCTCCATAAACCCAACTGGGAGCTCACAGGAAAGATCAGAGATTGTCATAAGAAAGTATCTATGGTTGGTGGCAAGGCTCCAGGATGTGTAAGTTCATTGAGGGTGGTGGGCCACACTTGTGGGAGATGTTTGTGTTGGATGTGGTGGGAGGTGTGGGAGGTGGGCAACATGGGAATCCCAGTGGGTTCCGTGTAATATTTTGGGTAATCTAAGCACCTCTTAAAATATATGTATATATTTATATAAATAACATTTTTGTAAGCAAATACACATATATGCATATATATTTATATATCATTTTGTAAATGTTTGTATGTATTGTGAGAATTTTGATTTTTACCCACAATAAAAATAAATTAAAAAATTAAAAAAAAAAAAAAAAAGAAAGTATCTGTTGACAAACCTGGGAGAAGAGAATAGCAACCAAGGACATAAAATGGCCTGAACTGTTTTCCCCTGTGTCTTTTGTGGAAGAAAACCCTCAATCAATAGGGGAAAGTACAACAAACTCTCTCCCTTAGGGCACTGGTGAAAATTCACTGCAGCTGAGGGAAAAGAAAAAGGAAAAACAAAAACTCAACTTCTGGGTGATGAGCAAAAATCTCACTGGACCCACAACTACAGCTGGGACAGAGGGGCAGGTTAACTGAGTAGGGTACACTGCTACTGCTCTCCTCCCCGACCCAGGGTCTGGGAAACTGTGCCTGCCTAAGACTGAGGCTTAATTAGAAGAACAGAGGGAAAAGATATAACTAAAAAAAAAGACCTAAATGTAGAACTTATATGTTCACATGCAAGAAACTGTATGCCACTTTTTCTAACAGCTTTACTCATAATTTCAAAAAAAAAAAAAAAAAAAAAACTGGAAAAATCCAAACATATTACCAAATGTGGATAAATAAACAAGTTGTGATAAATCCATAAATTGAAACACAACACAGCAGTAAATCTGAACCATTGAATCGCACAACAGCTTGGATGAATCTTAAATGCATTTTGCTATATGAAAAAAGACAGATCCAAAAGTCTACATATATGATTTCATATATATAAAACACTGTGCATAGGGATGAAAAATAGATCAATGGCTTTTAAAAATTATTACAAAGTCTAATTTATCCTAATTTATCTAATTTATGCCAAATCCAAGGTCATGAAGATTTTCCCCTATGTTGTTTTCTAAGAGTTTTACACTTTTAGATCTTATATTTAGATCACTGATCCATTTTGAGATTTTTTTGTATATGGTGTGAAGTAGGGGTCCAACTTTATTCTTTTGCGTTTGGCTATTCAGTTGTCACAGCACTTTTTGTTGAAAAAACTATTCTTTTCCCATTAAATGGACTTGGCACCCTTGTCAAAAATCAATTGGCCATGGATGTATGAGTTTACTTCCGGACTCTCAATTCTATTCCATTGGTCTATGTTTTAGCTTGCCAAAGGGCTGCCGATGCAAAGTACCAGAAATCTGTTGGCTTTTATAAAGCATATTTATTTGGGGTAAAAGCTCAGAGTTCACAGTTTCAATTTGTGAAAAGTCCAACTTGATGTACCATACGAGGTGCTGTCTCACCAAAGTCAGCTGCCTCACCGAAGTAAGATGGTGGGCTATCTCTCCCTGGTCTCTGCCTTCCCTTCCAGGCTTCCTCTCTCTCATGATCTTAATATATTGTTGGATTCAGTCTCTCAGGTTCAGCTGCTCCACTTTCTTTCCAATTTCAGCTGGAATCTGGAATAGAGCGTGTCTCTTTCCAGGCCTCCAGATCAGTCGCCGCTGTTCCGCTTTCTTCCCAAGTTCAGCTGTAAGCTATCAGGCATATAGCAGGGCTGGTCTCCTCTTGAGCTTCTCCATGGGCCCAGCCTCTCATACATTGCAGATGCAATGTCCTTGTGTGTCCATTTATATCAGACCCAACAAGTGGGTGGGGAATAATCCTGAGTCACACATCACTGATGTAGTAGTTGAATAAAAAGCCTTAAAGCAATCTTATCAAGTAATCTAATCAAAGTCCCCTCAGCTGAGTTTAATGCAATCAAAGAGTACCACACCCAGAAGAATAGATTACTTTACAAACATAATCTTTCTCTTTTGGGGATTCATAAAATAATCTCAAACTGTCACAGCCTGTATTATATTCTTATGCCAGTACCACACTGACTTGATTACTGTTGCTTTGAGGTAAGTTTTCAAATCAGAAAGTGTGAGTCCTCCATCATAGTACTTTTTCAAGATTATTTTGGCTATTTTGGGGTCTCTTGCAACTCTATATTAATTTGAGGATTAGCACTTTCATTTCTGAATAAAGGTTGTTGGAATTTTTATTGGGATCCTATTGAATCTGTAGATTGCTCTGCATAGTATTTTTTTTAATATCCTTTTTTTATTTTTTAAAGATGCTTAAATTACCTAAATATTACATAAAAAATATAGGGGATTCCCATATGCCCCACTCCCTAGCCCTTCCACATTTTCCCACATTAACAACATCCTTCACTAGTGTGGTACATTTGTTACAAATGATGAACAGATTTTGAAGCATTGCCACTAAGCATAGATTATAGTTTATATTGTAGTTTACACTCTCTTCTGCACATTTTTGTAAGTTATGACAAGATATATAATGCCTGTATCTGTCATTGCAATGTCATCTAGGACAATTCCCAATTCCCAAAAATGCCCCCAAATTACAGCTATTTTTCCCTCTCCCTCTCCTCAGAACCTCCAGTGGCCACTGCCTCCACATCAATGATAAAAGTTCTTCCATTGTTAATGTCACAATAAGTCTATAGTAGAATAATAGTAATTCTACTCTAGTCCGTCGTTCATTCCCCAATCCTGAGGATTCTGGGATGATGATGCTCACTCTGTTTCTAATTGAAAGGGGGCTTAGACCCCATGGAGCAGATGGGTGGGACTACCTTGCTTGCATTTGCAGACTATTTCTGTTCCTTGAGATGGCTGTTGTCCATCATCTTCTCCTTGTTAGTTGTCCTGGGTGAGTCCAATGAACTGGAGAGTAGGTGTTGCAACTCTGTTGAGATTCAGGGCCCAATTGGTATATGGACAGCCCAAAGATTTAAGTCTCTTGGACATACACTATCAACTCTAGTACTAACTATAGGTTCAAATAGAAGGGGCAGAAGAGCCATGTGTAGGGAAACCACAACTGAGTACAACTCTGTCACACTGGGGAGCATAAATTCCAAAGTAGGGCCCACTGGCAGAGTACCAAACTCCTGAGCTGTCAGCCCTACCTATAGTGTCTGGATGTCTTCAGAACTGCCATATGATCCAGCAATTCCACTGCTGGGTATATACCCAGAAGAACTGAAAACAGGGACATGAACAGATGTATGCACACCAATGTTCATAGTGAATAATGATTTACTACTGCCGAAAGTTGGAAACAACCCAAATGTCCATCAACAGACGAATGGATAAGCAAACTGTGGTATATATATACAATGGAGTATTACTCAGCTATAAGAAGGAATGCAGTATTAACACATGGGATAACATGGATGAATCTTGAAGACCTTATGTTGAGTGAAGCAAGCCAAGCACCGAAGGACAAATATTATGAGACCTCACTGATATGAACTAAGCAAACTGAGCAGACTCACAGAGCTAGAGCCTGGAAGATAGGTTTACAGGAGACAGAAAGGGAAAAGAAGGTTGTGAGTCAATGCCCATATGGCAAAATCTATGATAAGGTGGAAGGGTGTAGTTGTCCAGTGGAAGGGCATAACAGTGGTGCAGTGATGCTACTGGGTTGTGGTGCTGGTCTGTGAGGGGGGTAGGGAGGGGAGGGTGGGTTTGACCGTCCATCGAACTGGGAGGAGGGTTGAGGGAAGGAGGAGGTGAACTATGGGGATTTGCAGGTATGTGTTTGAAACTACAACATTGGGAATGTTCTTTTGCCAAATACGGCAGGGGAGGGTTACTGATTTAGGATGTTGGATGGGGGGCATGAGGGAAAGGGCACACCTGGAGCAGGCTTCTAAAGAGTGTGTAGTGTTCATCTTTCATAGTGGGTTGTATCAGTGGATAGAAACCCACATAATAAGTGGGAAGGTGTTGGACTCCTATCCTGGAGAGTCCTGCTATGTTTTCAAATAGAGTGGCGGGAGTCTCTCAAGAACATAGGCAGCACCTTATAGGAGAGGACAGGCCAGTATGTCAAGCCCTCAATGTTGTTGCAAGTAACTATGAATTTTATCCTCCAATGAGTTAACCTTGGTGGTTACCTTGAGCCCTGAGGGTAGGGGGAGGGAGAAATAGAATAGATGGAACATGGGGCATTTTAGAGGCAATGGAATTGTTCTATATGATATTGTAATTATGGATACAGACCATATTAAATTTCATCAAAGTTTATAAAAATGTATGGTCCAAAATGTAAACCATAATATAAATCATTGCCTTTGGTTAGTAGCAATGTTTCAATATTTGTACAACAATTGTAAAAAATATACCATCCACATGTAAAAATGTTATTAATAAGGGAAAGGGAAAAGGGGGGAGGATGTTGGGTATATAGGACTCTCCTATAAAAATACGTGACTTTTCTGTAACCTAAAACTTCTTTGAAGAAAAAATGAAAAAAATAAGACACTGGGTGAATAAATGGAAGAAAATTTCACTGTTCATACAAGACAACAGATCTTACAGTGATGAAAGACATGTCAAAAAAATTTTTAATGGTTTAAAATTTTATATTTTTTATTATTTTTATTATTTCAAAAAATTTTCAATTTTTTGTATTTTATTTGCTATTTTTTAAACTATATTATGTCATTTTCTTATTAATTGTATTTGGTTATATTGCTGGCTTCATTTCCGAAGAAGTTTTGGATCACAAAAGTGTTACAACTGTGGCAGGGGAGGATCATTGGTGTGGGGTGTCAGAGATGGGGGACACATGGGAAGAGGTTCATGTGGGGCATACCTATAAGGTATATGAATGTGTTCAGGTGTTCACAGGGCATTGTCACGGTGGTTGGAGATTCACACAATAACCTTAAGAATATCAAATTCCCATCGTGGGGAGCTCTGCCACATTCTCTAATGGGACAGCAATAATCCCCTGAGTACAGGGGCAGTAACTAGTGAAGGAGGATGGACCATTGATGGGCCCTTGATATTGATGACTGTACTTATGAACCTTTACTTTGGAATTGAAACTTAGCTTAGCATTATAGGGTGCCTAAGAGTTACCTCCTGAGAGCCTCCTTGTTGTTCAAATGTGGCCTCTCTCTAAGCCAACTCAGCATATAAATGCATCACCATCTCCCCAGTGTGAGACATGACTCACGGGGATGAGCTTCCCTGGCACCAAAGGATTATTACTACCAAGCATCAACTGATTTTAGATGTTAATCACATCTACAAAATACCTATACAGCAACGTCTAGATTGATGTTTGGCCAATCAACTGGGCACAATAGTCCAGCCAAGTTGACACATAAAATTAACCATCACAATTGCTTAATTAGGAAAAAATTAAAATCTGGAACAAAAGAGAATTTGAAAGATGGAACTACGAAAAATAAGAATAATGAAGTGGCTATATAAATATCAATTACCTTTGAAGAATATTATGATTTAATCCATGGAGAAAGAAGGCAAATTCCTTGAAATAAGAAAACCTTTTATAATTAAAGTAAGAAAACACTAACCTGGCTTCCTTGTTTATTTGATCACCATATCCCACTGTTTTCACAACAGTCAATTTCAATTGAACGTTGCTTTCCAGTAGTTCATATGTCTGAATTTTAAGTCCAACATTTGAATAAAAATGTGAGGACTTGTTGTCTTTAAAATTAGTATTAAACAATGTGTCAATCAGTGTTGATTTTCCAATTCCAGTTTCCCCTATAATAAACATAGATATATCATCATAGGAGCATGTTATGGCTGAAAAGAAATAATAATCCTAACTCCTAGAGTGGTTTAGAAGGTCCCAAATACTTCAAAGGCTGGAATGTGCTTGAAAGTATACATACTAGTACTGACTCCTCAGTTATTACCATAACATGGAAGGAAAATATACACTAACCTCCATCAGAATTTTTAAGAGCACTAAATGTTTAAAGAAAGATGAAAAAGTTTAAGTAATACAGCTAAAAAGGTCAAAACCAATACAAACATCTAAGTACCTATCACCCCACTCAATGGGGTTCCTGAGAGCTCCAGAGACACCCTGGTCCTATATAAGGGGGGATAGCCCCAGAGACTGATGCCTTATCAGTGGGTTCTATTTTGGAATCTGTGCTCCTGAGAGTGACAGAATTAGACTCAAATAAGTCCTCCTTGCACATGGTTCACCAGTCCCTTCTATTCAAACCTATATGCGATGCTGGAGTTTTTAGGTATACTTCCAGAGACTGGAGCCTCCCGCCTACCTATGTGCCAGGTGTGCATGAAATCTAGGTGGAGCTGCAACTCCTACCCTACAGCTCAATGGACTCATCCAAGTCACCTGGTGAGGAGACAACGATGGGCAATGGCCATCCCAGGGAATGGTGAGGGCCTGCATCTGCAGGCAGGATCATCCCACCCACCATATCCATGGGATATAAGCCCTCTCTCACTTGGAGTTGGAGTGGACATCACCATCTCAGTCCCCTCAGGATTGGGGGAAGAACTATGGACTAGAGTGGACTTGATGGTATTCTGTCTTGTTCACATATGGTGATTTTAGCAATGCAAGAAATTATAACAATGAGGTGGAGCCAGTGGCCACTTGACACTTTTGGGGTAGGGAGGGGACGAGCAGTTGAAATACAGTGGCTTCTTTGGGAGTTGGAGGTTGTCCTGAGTACTGTTGTGGCAACGGATGTAGGCCATTTTAAATCAGCACACACCACTCAGAACTGAGTGGGAGAGAGTGTGGTCTACAGTGTGAACTGTGGTCTATGGTTGGTGGCAAGGCTCCAGGATGTGTAAATTCATTGAGGGTGGTGGGCCACACTGTGGGAGATGTTTGTGTGGGATGTGATGGGAGGTGTGGGAGGTGGGCAACATGGGAATCCCAGTGGGTTCCGTGTAATATTTTGGGTAATCTAAGCACCTCTTAAAATATATGTATACATATATATAAACAACATTTTTGTAAGCAAATACACATATATGCATATATATTTATATATCATTTTGCAAATGTTTGTATGTATTGTGAGAATTTTTATTTTTACCCATAATAAAAAAAAAAAAAAAAAAACAATACAAAATATGCAGCTATGGTCTCAAATTGACAGCACCAGTATCATGCTGATTTAGACAAGTTGAAATGAGCATTGGGAACATGAAGCCATAATTCAGATGAAGAGTTTGGCACTTACCCACACAGAGAATATTAAAAGAGAATCCTCGTTGAATAGCTCTGTTCACCAACTGATGTGGCAAACATTCAAAGCCAAAATGGCCAAACATATTTAAGCAACGGATATTTTCTTCTTTTTTCTAAAGAAAAGACAAAAAAAGTTTTTAATTAAAATAGGAAATTAAGAATTGAAAAGACAATGATTACTATTTATCAAATGGATTAGAATTTGATTATCATTTGATTATCCTACCTTGGACAAGATGCAAATAAGTAAGTAAAATTATGAAAACATTTCTTATCCCTTTCACATAATGTAAGTCCAATAAAACACATAGATTTTGCAATCATTGTTATAAATAAAGTGAATCTCTCTCTCTGATTATACTGGGGATTTCTAAATAAAAAGAAAGTGAGAATTAAGGAACCATTACAAGAAATCTTCAGTGTATTACTCTAAAATAATAAATTATTTTTCCATAGGAAAAAATAGAAAAAAAATAACATCCTTTCATTCTGTTTTAGTGTGTTAGTGTATTGAGGAAACACAACACATATTAATATATGTGAGGAAACTAAAGCCAAATAAACACTTTGATTTCAAATGTGTCATATGTCCTCTAAGAACTTGAGTTAAGTCAAATTGTTAAAGGAATCTGCTGCCAATAACACTACACTAGAAATCAATCAGTATTTTAAAGTTACCAAACTTTAAAAGTTGGAAAAAATAATTCAAAGAAGGCTTAACAATCTATATTAATTTCAGCCCTGGAAATAGCTCCCAAGCAATTAGAGAATGCCATAAAAGTTTTATGCAAAAAAAAAAGTTCACTGCAGCTTTCTATTTAACATCCAAATGTGTGACTCTCTGAAATTGGAGAATCCAAATAAATGATGACATCATTCACACACTGGGGCATTATTAATACATTAAAGATAATTATGGAAAATACTTCAATAAATTGGGAAATATTTACATTAAAATAATAAGTAAGGAATGCAAGATACAAGGTTTTGTGTACATTCCCAGCTTCTGGTAAAAATCAGAGTAATTTATAGCATTCTTCCTCTTCTGACAATAACAATTAGAAACAACTGAAGGCACTAGAAGGGAAAGAAAAGCAGGCAGAAACAAGAAAAAATCAGGCTTTGAAATAAGGGAATCACACTGGGTAAAATCTGCATTTTTCCAGACACCTATGTTTACTAAACAAGGTGTAAGTGGAATTGAATACAAGCAAAAAGTAACAAACTTAGGCTGAGGTCAGAGATTGGGGCTGCCAGAACACCATATTGTAACTGAGGGTTAAGAACTAACAAATAGGAAAACAGATGTGGCTCAAGCAATTGGGCTCCCATCTACCATATAGGAGGTCCAGGGTTTGATTCCCGGGGCCTCCTGGTGAAAGGCAAGCTGGCCTGCACGGCAAGCTGGCCTGTGTGGCGAGCTGGCCTGAGAGGAGAGCTGGCCCACGTGGAGTGCTGGCCCGTGCAGGAGTATTGGCAAGGCAAGATGACGCAACAAAAAAGAGACACAGAGCAGAGACAATTAGAGATGCAGCAGAACAGGGGGCTGAGGTGGTGCAAGAGCTTGAGCGCCTCTCTCCCACTCTGGAAGGTCCCAGGCTTGGTTACTCTGCTGCCGAAAGAGAAAATAAGCAGACACAGAAGAACACACAGAGAACAGACAGTGAGCACAAAAACAACGGGAGGGAGGTAGAGAAAAAAAAAAAAAAAATCTTTAAAAAAAAGAAGTAATGAATAATTATGATTGCTAAATCATTATATAGATGTCTTTATATTATAAAATAGCAAATGGTTAATATCTGAAATCACTGAAGCTAGTTAAAGTGGTCCTACCCTTCTAGCCAGCTCTCTCTAGGCTTAACCTCACCCTTGTGTAAGCTTACTATGGTGACGGTAATTCTAGATTGAGCTCACCCTGTGTGCGTTGACTATTGGGATGGTAGCCACTCTGCCCTCCTCTGTTTGATATGGAAAACCTTGTGACTGACCTCTACTCTGCACTTTCCTATTTCAGAACCATGATCTCTGAAAATGATTGTAACTTTGTAATTTCCCCTGGTACCCCCAGCTTGTTCAACCCTCTAATGTTTATTAACGAAGGAACCTGTGTTCAGCTCCACCCCAATTATTCATTAGCATCCTAATGTTAAAAAATATTAGAATTTCTGCAGATCAGGGAGGCAGTTTTGGGGCCATCTAAGGCAACTGACCTCCTTTGCTTTCACAACAAAATTAATGATTTCTCTCTTTGAAACCCAGTGTCTCAGGAATTGGCTTTAAAGACACATCCGGAGAAAAGAATCTGCTTTTGCTCTGTAACAGTATTGAGGAAGGACTCTTGGAAGAGCAAGCCATGGGGCGGGGGCGAAGGGGGTGCAATCTAAATCTGAAAACAGTATTAGAATACTTGGTTGCTTCCAGAATTCTTCATGCACAGGGGTGACAACAAAAACCCAGTGGCAAGTTAAAGAACAGTTGGTACTCCTGAAAGTGCTGAGCAGATATGTCAACAGTGTCTGGTCCTAGGGAAGCAGAGTTTGAAGTTCAAGTTTCTCCCAAGTTAGATGACTTTGATAAACACACTGAATTTTCTATTTAAACCTTTAAAGGCCATGCTGTAGGATAAAGGACCATGTTCCAAGTCAAACATGTTATTTACAAGGGAGCCCCAATAAGATTACTTATGGTTTTTAATCAAAAACCCTGGAGGCAACAAGGTGGTGGGGCAAAATATTTAAAATGCTGAAAGAAAACAATTGCCAATCAAGATTTTTTTTAGGAGGTGCCAATGATTGAACCCGGGACCTCATACATCTACAACAAAACTATTAGAGCTAATAAATGTGTTCAGCAAAGTGACAGGATACAAAATCAACAAGCAAAAATCATTAGTGTTTCTATACACTAGTAATGAGTAAGATGAAGAGAAAATCAGGAAAAAATTCCTTTACAGGGGGGCGGATGTGGCTCAAATGGTTGGGTGTCCGTCTGCCATATGGAGAGACCTAGGTTTGATCCCCGGGACCTCCCGGTAAAATAAAAAAAAATAAAAAAAAAAAATATATATATATATATATATATATATATATACACACACACACACACACACACACATAGAAGGTGCATGGGCTGCCAGGCTCTGTGTGCCGGTGAGCCGCCAGGCCCCGGGAGCCATGCAGCAAGATGATGATGTAACAGGGGAGAGACAAGATGAGATGCTCCGAAAGCTCTGAAAAACCAGGAACCGCCGTGGCGCAGGTGGCAGAACACCTCTCTCCTACATCGGAGGTCTCCAAAATCGAATCCTGGTGAAGACGAGGAGGATGAGTAGAGATGGCAGGAAACAGACACAGAGAATTGCCCAACGAATGGACACAAAACAGCAAATGGGGAAGGGGGGTTTAAAATGGATAAAGTAAACAAATAAATCTTAAAAAAAAAAAAATTTCCTTTACAATAGCAACAAAAAGACTTAAAACATCTAGGAATTAATTTAACCAGGAAAGGAAGGACTTGTGTTCAGAAAACTACAAAACACTGCTAAAAGAAATCAAAGAAGTCCTAAACAAATGGATGGACATTCTGTGTTCATGGATTAGAAGACTAAACATCGTGAAGATGTCAATTCTACCTAAACTGATTTATAGATCAATGCAATACCAATCAAAATTCCAACAACCTACTTTACAGAAATAGAAAAGGCAATTACCAAATTTATTTGGAGGGGAAAGGGGAATAGCTAAAAGCATCCTAAAAAAGAAGCTCAAAGTCAGAGGATTCATGCTTCCTGACTTTGAAGTGTATTATACAGCTACAGTGGTCAAACAGCATGCTGTTTGGTATTTATGGTATTGGCATAAAGATAGACACTTTAATCAATGGAATCGAACTGAGAGTTCAGAAATAGACCCACACCTCTATGATCAACTGATTTTTTTTTTTTTTTTTTTTTTTTTTAGGTACTGGGACTGGGGATTGAACCTGGGACCTCATATGCAGGAAGCTGGCACTCAACCACTGAGACACATTGGATCCCCTGAGTTGGATCCTTCATCTCTTTGCTCGTTGTTTTTGCTTGTTGTCATCTCGTTTGTTTTTTGCTCGGTGTTTGCTCATTGTCTACTCATCGTTTTTGCTCATTATCTGCTTGTTGTTTGTTTGTTTTCTTTAGGAGGTACCAGAAAAACAACCCCAGGACCTCCCGTGTGGGAGGCAGGGGCTCAACTTCTCAAGCCACATCTGCTCCTGATCAACTGATTTTTGATAAGTCTACCAAGTCCACTTTTCTGTGACAGAATTTTCTCTTCAACAAATGGTGCAAAGAGAACTGGATACCCATAATCAAAAGAATGAAAGAGGACCCCTATCTCACTCTCTATTCAAGAATCAACTCAAGCTGGATCCAAGATCTAAACATAAAAATCAGGACCATAAAACTCCTAGAAGATAAAATGAAAGGTTGGAAATAGATATTCCATACAAACAGTAACCAAAAAAGAGCTGGAGTAGTGATACTAATATTGGATAAAATAGATTTCAAATGCAAAACTGTTAGAAGGGATGAAGAAGGTCATTATATATTAATAAAAGTAGCAATTCAACAAGAAGAAATAACTAACCTAAATATTTATGCACCTAATCTCAGTGCCCAGAGATACATGAGGCACACATTGGCAAAGCTGAAGGGAGAAGTAAATGTCTCTACAGTAATAGTTGGAGACTTCAATACACTACTCTCAGTATTGGATAGAACATCTGGACAGAGGATAAATAAAGAAACAGAGCTTGAATAATATGATACATGGACTAGACCTAACAGACATCTATAGAGCAATGCACCCCAAAACAGCAGGATATACATTCTTTTCAACTGCTCATGGATCCTTCTCCAAGATAGACCATGTGTTGGGTCAGAAGACAAGCCTCAATACATTTAAAAAGATTGAAATTATACAGAACACTTTCTTTGATCATAATAGAATGAAGCTGGAAATCAATAATGGATGGAAAAAGGGAAAATCCATAAATACATGGAGATTAAACAACACACTATTAAATAATCAGTGGGTCAAAGAAGAAATTGCAAGAGAATTCAGCAAATATCTTGAGATGAATGAAAATGAGAACACAACATACCAAAACCTATGGGACAGCGCAAAGGCAGTGCTAAGAGGGAAATTTATAGTCTCAATGCTTACATTAAAAAAGAAGAAAGACCTAAAATTAAAGATCTAATGGCACACCTGGAAGAACTAGAAAAAGAACAGCAAACTTATCCCAAACCAAGCCGAAGGAAAGAAATAGTAAAGATCAGAGCAGAAATAAATGGAATCAAGAACCAAAAGACAATAGAGAGAATCAAAAAACCTAAAAGTTGGTTATTTGAGAAGATCAACAAAATTGACAAACCCTTATCTAGACTGACAAAGAAAAAAGAGAGAAGACACAAATAAATAAAATCAGAAATGAAAGGGGGGACATTACGTCTGATCCTATAGAAATAAGAGCAATCATAAGAGGACACTATGAACAACTGTATGCCAAAAAACTAGAAAATGTAGACGAGATGTACAAATTCCTAGAAACAATAAACCACTGACCCTAGAAGAAGTAGAAGACCTCAACAAACAAATCACAAGTGAAAAGATTGAAACATTTATCAAAAATCTCCCAAAGATGAAAAGCCCAGGACCAGATGGCTCCACAGGTGAATTCTACCAACCATTTAAAGATGACCTAATACCAGTTTTGCTCAAGCTCTTCCAAAAAATTGAACAGGAAAGAATGTTACCAAACTCATTCTATGACACCAACATCACCCTAATACCAGAACCAGATAGAGATACTACAAGAAAAGCAAATTGCAGACCTATATCATTAATAAATGTATATGCAAAAATCTTCAACAAAATCCTTGCAAACAGAATCCGAAAACACATTAAAAGAATTATACACCAGGATGAAGTGGGTTTTATCCCAGGTATGCAAGGGTGGTTCAACACAAGAAAATCAATTAGTGTAATAAACCACACTCAACTGATAAATTGAAGAAGAAATTTAATCCTCTCAATCGATGCAGAAAAGGCATTTGACAAAATATTGCACCCTTTCTTGATAAAAACACTTAGAAAGATAGTGTAAGCTTTCTCAATATGGTAAAGTGAATATATGAAAAACCTGCAGCTAGCATTGTACTCAATGGTGAAAGACTGAAAGCTCTTCCGCGGAGATCAGGAACAAGACATGGATGCCCACTGTCACCATTACTATTCAATATTTTGCTAGAAGTTCTAGCTAGAGCAATTAGTCTAGACAAAGAAATTAAAGGCACCCAAATAGGAAAGAAAGCAGTAAAACTTTCACTATTTGCTGATGACCGGATCCACATCTAGATATCCTGAAAAATCCACAAAGAAGCTATTAAAATTAATAGGTGGGTTCAGCAAAGTGGCGGGATACAAGATTAATACACAAAAATCAATAGCGTTTCTATACACTACTGATGTGCAAACTGAGGAGGAAATCAGAAAAAAAAATTCCATTTATTATAGCTACTAAAACAATCAAATATTTAGGAATAAACTTAACCAAGGGCATAAAGGATCTGTATTCAGAAAACTACAAAACATTGCTAAAAGAAACCAAAGAAGACTTAAATAAATGGAAGGATATTCTGTGTTCATGGACTGGAAGACTAAATATCATAAAAATGTCATTTCTACCCAAACTGGTTTACAGATTCAATGCAATCCCAATAAAAATCCCAACAGCCTTTTTGCAGAAATTGAAAAGCCAGTAAGCAAATTTATCTGGAAGGATAAGGGACCCCAAATAGCCAAAAATGTGTTTTAAAAGAAGAATGAAGTTTGAGGACTCTCACTTCCTTGCTTTAAAGCATATTTCTTAGCTACAGTGGTAAAAACAGCATGGTACTAGCATAAGGACAGACAGATTGGCCAATGGAACTGAACCAAGAACTCAGAAATCAACCCTCACATCTACAGTCAAGTGATACTTGACAAAGCTGTTAAGCCCACCCAGCTGAACCAGAACAATCTATTCAACAAATGGTACTGGGAGAACTGGATATCCATATCCAAAAGAAAGAAAGAAGACTCCAATCTCATACCTTACAAAAAAATTAACTCAAAATGGATCAAGGACCTAAATATAAAAACAACCACCCTAAAACTCCTAGAAGAAAATGTAGGAAAACATCTTCAAGATCTTGTGGTAGGCAGTAGTTTCTTAAGCCTTACACCTGAAGCACAAGCAATGAAAGAAAAAATAGATAAATGGGATCTCCTCAAAATTCAACACTTTTGCACTTCAAAGGACTTTGTCAAAAGGGTAAAAAAGCAGCTGACTCAATGGGAGAAGATATTTGGCAATTACATCTCCGATAAGGGTTTAATATCCATGATATATAAGGAGACCATACAACTCAACAATAAAAAGACAAACTATCTGATTTTAAAATGGACAAAAGACTTGAAAGGACAACTGTCCAAAGAAGAAATACAAATGATGAAGAAACACATGAAAAAGTGTTCAACCTCACTAGCAATTAGGGAAATGCAAATCAAAACTACAATGAGATATCATTTCACACCTATTAGACTGGCCCCTATTAAAAAGTTAGAAAACTGTAAATATTGGAGAGGATGTGGAGAGATAGGAATGCTTTTTCACTGTTGGTGGGAATGTAGAATGCTGCGACTCTGGAGAACTGTTTGGCAGTTCCTAAGGAAGTTAAATATAGACTTGCCATAGGACCCAGCAATACCATTGATAGGTATATACCTAGAAGAACCAAGAGCAGTGACACGAGTAAACATCTGCACACTGATGTTCAGAGCAGCGTTATTCATGATAGCCAAAAGTTGGAAACAATCCAGGTGTCCATCCACTGATGAATGGATAAACAAATTGTGGTATATACACATGATGGAATATTATTCAGCTGTAAGAAGGAATGAAGTCGTGAAGCATATGACAACATGAATGAACCTGGTGGACATTATATTGAGTGAAGAAAGCAAGGCACAGGGACTTCCGGGAAGATGGCGGACTAGTAAGACACGGGAATCTCTTCTCCAGAAAAATAGTTAGAGGACAAGCGGAAACAGCCCCAAAAAAGATCATCTAGGGTTTAGGACAGCAGGTGAGAGGAGAGAGGGACAGAAGAGGGAAATCGCGACAACAGAACCGTGAGTTGCAAGTAGCAGCTTCTGCTGCTGCCGGCACCCTCCCCCACACTCTTCAGAATTCTCAGGCCTCTGGGCCTGCAACCACAGACAAAGGGAGCTTCAGGGATCTGCCACTCCTGGAAAGGGGAGAGGAGGACACAGCCTCAGGCTGACTCAGGTTCTGACCTGAAATTTGGGCTGTGGAGCCCCACGGACCCTTCCACACAGAGGTTTGCCCTGGGAGCCTAGAAAGGACTGGAGAAATCCTACCCTCCCAACCTCCCTCTCTTCTAGCTTGGACTAATTGTTGAGGACTCCACGGGAGAGGGGAGAGAGATCCTGGGGCTGACCCTGCTTTTGACTCCCAGGTTTGGTCTGCCCTGTCCCGAGACCCCTTCCAGGGCGGGTGGGGTTGCGCCATTGTTTGCCTTGGAGCCTGCAAGGGGCTAAAGATATACAAACAGCCCAATCTCCTCCTCTACTAACAGGGACTGATTGCTGAGGATTCAGAAGGGAGTGGAAATATTTCTTAGCTGGGAAAAGGGGAGGCACTACTAGAGAAGTCTGGAGAACTGTCTCAGAAAGTTTGAATCACAGGGCTCTTAGCCCCCAGACAGGAAGCTCTACCACATTGATCTGGCCTGTGTCACAACAAATACGCTCCGACCAGGCATTGAATTGAGAGCGTCCAACAAGCACCATCTCCTGGCAGACCAGGAAGTGCTCATAAGAAAATTAATAAGAGAGGCTTTTCCTGGCCTCTATAGCTCCCCTGCCCAAGGCCCTAGGAAACGACTCTACAACCAATTACTGGGTCCAGTGCCTAGTTGTGAGCAACCAGCAGAACAATCCTAACAATTAAGGTTGAGCCAAAAATCAAAGAGCTGTGGTAACTCACAGCCTCCTGCCACTAAAACCCCATAAAAGAGAAAGAGATAGAGCATTTAAGTAAAATACAAACTAACCAGATGCCTAAGCACCAGCAAAATATTACGAGCCATACTAAGAAAATAGAAGACATGGCCCAAGAAAAGGAATACAGCAAAGTCCCAGAAGAGATGCAGAATTTGAGAGAACTAATCAGTGAGATGAGCACAAATTTCCAAAATCAAATTAATGAGATGAAAGAGAATATAGTTAAAGAGATCAATGACATCAAGAAGTCATTGAGTGAACGCAAAGAAGAATTTGAAACACTGAACAGAAAAGTAACGGAGTTCATGGGAATGAAAGACACAATAGGTGAAGTCCAAAATACATTTGAAGCATACAACAGCAGACTCGAAATGACAGAAGAAAGAATAAGTAATACTGAAGACAGAGCAGCTAAAATTGAAGAGAGAAAAGAATGGAAAAAATTGAGCAGGGGCTCAGAGAGTTGAATGACAACACAAAACGCAAGAACATACGTGTCATGGGAGTCCCAGAAGGAGAAAAGAAAGGAAAAGGGGCAGAAAGAGTATTTGAGGAAATAAGAGCTGAAAATTTCCCAACTCTCACGAAAGAAATGAACTTACATGTCCAAGAAGCACACCGTACCCCAATGAGAATAAATCCAAATAGACCTACGCCAAGACACATATTATTCATAATGTCAAATGTAAAAGATAAAGAGAAAATTCTCAGAGCAGCAAGGGAGGAGCAAACGATCACGTACAAAGGACGTCCAGTAAGACTTAGTGCAGATTTTTCTTCAGAAACCATGGAGGCGAGAAGACAGTGGTATGATACAATTAAGAAACTGAAAGAGAAAAACTGCCAGCCGAGAATTCTTTATCCAGCAAAACTGTCTTTCAAATATGAAGGTGAGTATAGAGTATTCTCAAACAAACAGAAACTAAGAGAATTTGCAAAAAAGAATCCACCTTTGCAGGAAATATTAAAGGAAGCCTTAGAACCTGAAAGAAGAAGAGAGGAGAGAGAGGCTTGGAGGAGAGTATAGAAGAAAGAAAAGCAGAAAGGATAACCAAAAGACTAAAAAGAGAGACAAAAATATGATGACATATGAATACCAAAGAATAAAATGGAGGAAATAAATAGTGCATTTTCAGTAATATCATTGAATGTGAATGCATTAAATTCCCCAATCAAAAGATACAGGCTGACAGAATGGATAAAAAACATGAGCCATTCATATGCTGCTTACAAGAAACTCACCTCAGACCCAAGGATACAAGCCAGTTGAAAGTAAAAGGTTGGGAAAAGATACTCCACGCAAATAGTAAACAGAAGAGAGCAGGGGTAGCTATACTAATATCAGACAAAACAGACTTCAAATGCAAAAAAGTGATAAGAGATGCGGAAGGCCATTATATATTAATAAAAGGGACGATCCTCCAGGAAGATATAACAGTCATAAATATCTACGCACCTAACCAGGGTGTCCCAAAATATATGAGACAAACTCTGGCAAAACTGAAGGGAGAAATAGACATTTCTACAATAATCGTTGGAGACTTCAACACCCCTCTCACATCATTAGATAGAACAACTAGACAGAAGATCAACAAGGAAACAGAGAACTTGAACAATATGATAAACAAGTTAGACCTAACAGGCATATACAGAACACTGCATCCAAACTCAGAGGGTTATACATTCTTCTCAAGTGCCCATGGATCTTTCTCCAGGATAGACCACATGTTAGATCACAATACAGCTCTCAATAAATATAAAAAGATTGAAATTATACAAAGTACCTTCTCAGATCATAATGGAATGAAACTATAAATCAATAACAGACAGGAAAAAAGTAAATTTGCAAATGTGTGGAGACTGAACAACACACTCCTGAAAATATTCAGTGGGTCAAAGAAGAAATTGCAAGTGAAATCAGTAAATATATTGAGACAAATGAAAATGAGAACACAACTTATCAAAACTTATGGGATACAGCAAAGACAGTCTTGAGAGGGAAATTTATAGCCCTAAATGCCTATATTAAGAAACAAGAAAGAGCTAAACTCAAAGATTTAACTGAACAACTTGAGAAACTAGAAAAAGAACAGCAAACCAATCCCAAAGCAAAAAGAAGGAAAGAAATAATAAAGATTAGAGCGGAAATAAATGAAAATGAGAACAGAAAAGCAATAGAGAAAATCAACAAAACCAAAAGCTGGTTCTTTGAGAAGATCAATAAAATTGACAAACCCCTCGCTAGACTAACAAAGAAAAAAGAGAGAAGATGCAAATAAATACAATCAGAAATGAAAAGGGGGAAATTACAAATGACCTCACAGAAATAAAAAGAATCATAAGAGGATATTATGAGAAACTATATGCCAACAAACTAAACAACCTGGATGAAATGGACAAATTTCTAGAAACTCATAACCAACTTACACTGACACAACAAGAAATACAAGACTTAACAAACCAATCACAATTAAGGAGATTGAATCCGTCATCAAAAATCTCCCAGCAAAGAAAAGTTCAGGACCAGATGGCTTCACAGGTGAATTCTACTAAGCATTTCTAAAAGAATTAACACCAATCCTGTTTAAATTCTTCCAAAAAATTGAAGAGGAGGGAAAATTACCCAACACATTTTATGAAGCCAACATCACCCTAATACCAAAGCCAGATAAAGATTCCACAAGAAAAGAAAATTACAGACCAATCTCTCTCATGAACATAGATGCAAAAATTCTCAACAAAATACTTGCAAATCGAATCCAACTGTATATCAAAAGTCTTATACATCACGACCAAGTGGGATTTATTCCTGGCATGCAAGGCTGGTTCAACATAAGAAAATCAATCAATGTAATACACCACATTAACAAATTGAAGGAAAAAAAACACATGATCATCTCAACAGATGCAGAAAAGGCATTTGACAAAATCCAACATCCTTTTTTGATAAAAATATTTCAAAAGATAGGAATAAAAGGAAAATTCCTCAATATGATAAAAGGCATATATGAAAAACCCACAGCCAACATCATACTCAATGGGGAAAGTTGAAAGCTTTCCCCCTAAGGTCAGGAACAAGACAAGGATGCCCACTGTCACCATTGTTATTCAACATTGTACTAGAAGTTCTAGCGAGGGCAATTAGACAAGACAAAAAAATTAAAGGTGTCCAAATAGAAAAAGAGGAAGTAAAACTCACTGTTTGTGGATGACATGATCCTGTATTTAGAAAATCCTGAAGTATCCACAAAGCTACTTGAATTAATAAATGCGTTCAGCAAAGTGGCAGGATATAAGATCAACACGCAAAAATCAGTAATGTTTTTGTACACTAGTACTGAACAATCTGAAGAGGAAATCAGGAGGAAAATTCCATTTTTAATAGCAACAAAAAGACTCAAATACCTAGGAGTTAATTTAACCAAGGAAGTACAGGACCTATATGCAGAAAACTACAAAACAATGCTAAAAGAAATTTAAAAAGACCTAAACAAATGGAAAGACATTCCGTGTTCATGGATTGGAAGAATCAATATCGTGAAGATGTCAATCTTGCCCAAACTGATTTATAGATTCAATGCAATACCATTCAAAATCCCAACAGCTTACTTTACAGAATTAGAGAAGGCAATTACCAAATTCATCTGGAAGGGTAAGTGCACCCGAATAGCCAAAAGTATTCTAAAAAAGAAGAGCAATGTGGGAGGAATTTCACTGCCTGACCTTGAAACATATTACAAAGCTACAGTGGTCAAAACAACATGGTACTGGCATAAAGATAGACATATCAATCAGTGGAATAGAATTGAGAATCCAGAAATAAACCCTCACCTACACAGTCAACTGGCTTTTGACAAACCTACCAAGCCCACGCTGATGGGAAAAAACAGTCTCTTCAACAAATGATGTTGGGAGAACTGGATATCTATAACCAAAAGAATGAAAGAGGACCCCTATCTCACCCCCTATACAAGAATCAACTCAACGTGGATCAAAGATATAAATATAAAAGCCAGGACTATAAAACTACTAGAAGAAAATGTAGGGAAACATCTTCAAGACCTTGTAGTAGGTGGTGGTTTCTTGGACCTCACACCCAAAACACGTGCATCAAAAGAAAAATTAGATAAATGGGACCTCCTCAAAATACAACACTTTTGCACCTCACAGGACTTTGTCAGAAGGGTGAAAAGGCAGCCAACTCAATGGGAAAAAATATTTGGAAATCACATATCTGATAAGGGTTTAATATCCAGGATATATAAAGAGATGTTACAACTCAACAATAAAAAGACAAATGACCCAATTTAAAAATGGGCCAAAGACTTGAATAGACATTTCTCCGAAGAAGAAATACTAATGGCAAAAAAACACATGAAGAAATGCTCAACATCACTCATGATTAGGGAAATGCAAATCAAAATTACAATGAGATATCATTTCACACCTATCAGAATGGCCACTATTAAAAAGACAGAGAACTATAAGTGTTGGAGAGGATGTGGAGAGATAGGAACACTTATTCACTGTTGGTGGGAATGCAGGATAGTACAACCACTAGGGAGGACTGTTTGGCAGTTCCTAAAGAAGTTGAATATAGACTTGCCACATGACCCTGCAATACCACTACTGGGTATATACCCAGAAGAACTGAGAGCAGTGACACGAACAGGCATCTGCACACCGATGTTCATAGCCACATTATTCACCATTGCCAAAAGTTGGAAACAACCCAGGTGACCATCAACAGATGAATGGATAAACAAACTGTGGTCTATTCACACGATGGAATATTATGCAACTGTAAGAAGAAATGAAGTCATAAAGCATATGGCAACATGGATGAACCTGGAGGACATTATGTTGAGTGAAGCAAGCCAGACACAAAAGGACAAATACTGTTTGAATGCATTACTATAAACCAAATATATTGTGTAATATATTGTTTGATTAAAAAAATTTTTTTACATGTATCCATTACATTTAATTGAGAAATGTATATATTTATTCATCTGTGTTTACTTTTTAGTTTTTAATTGTTTATGTTTTCAATTATTAAGTGTACAAAATAAAGTTAAAAAAAAAAAGAAAGCAAGGCACAAAAGGACAAATATTTTATGATTTTGCTATTATGAACTAAATATAATGAGCAAACTCATGGAGTTAATAACTAGAATATGTCACCAGAGAATAGAATATGGTTAGAGAATGGAAAGCTGAGGTTTAATTTGTGCAGAATTGGTAAAAAGTTGTTAGTAAATGTTTAGAAGTGAAAAGAAATGGTGAAAGCACATCATAGGATTTGTAATTATTAGTATTAATATATGGGTATGATAGTGGTTTGCTTTTTGTTGTTTTTTCTCTCTTTTTTTGAGTAATGAAAATGTTCTAATATTGATTGAAGTGATGAATGCACAATCTGTGATTATATCAAATGCCATTGACTGTACACTTTAGATAAATTGTATGGCTTATGAGCAACAAACAAGAATAATAGGGTGGGTTAGGGAGAAAGACACCAAATATAAGATGTGGACTATAGTTAGTACTAATACTTTGATGATACTTTTTCATAATTTGTTACAAATATTTCACAACAATACAAGGTATTGGTGGTGGGGTGATGCATGGGAGCCCTGTATGATGTTATTCATGTTTGTTCTGTTAGTTTACTACTTGTATTATACACTTATTGTTTATGTATGTTCCTATATGAATGATATATTTCTATAAAATTTTTAATGGAAAAAATAATTGATAGGACATCTAGACAGAAGGTCAATGAGGAAATAGAATACTTGAATGATACTCTAAACCAATTAGATCTAAAAGACATACCTAAAACTCTTCAATGAGCAGCAGTAGAATACATATTCTATGCTAGTGTAAGTTATTCATTCTCTAGGATAGACTATTTGTTAGATCACAAAACAAGTATCAATAAGCTCAAAAATATAAAAATCATACAATGTATCTTCTCTGACTACAACAAAATGAAGCTAGAAATCAGTAACAGAGGGAAAACTGAAAAATTCACAAATATGTGGAAATTCAACAATGCACTTAAACGACTAATGGGTCAAAGAAGAAATCAAAAGGGAAATTAGGAAATATCTTGAAACAAATTAAAATGAAAACACAACATACCAAAATGTATGGGATAGACTAAAGGCAGAGCTGAGAGGGAAATTTATAGCTCTAAATTTTCTACATTAAACAAGAAGGAAGATCTCAAATCAGAGACCACTCCTCACAACTGGAGGATCTAGAAAGAGAAGTGCAAACAATACTAAAGCAAGCAGAATGAAGGAAATAATAAGATTAGAGTGAAAATAAATGAAAAGGAGCATAAAAAAATACATATATAAATTTTTAAAAAAATGGGGAAGCGGCTGTGGCTCAATCAGTGGGGCTCCTGTTTACCATATGGGGGGCCCCGGTTCGGTTCCCTGGGCCTCCTGGTGAAGGCAAGCCCGCCCGCACGGCGTGGTTAGCTGGCCCAGCGAGCACAGGCAGCAAGGGGGGGATAAATGAATAAATAAATAAAATCTTTAAAAAAAAAAAAAATGGAGAGAATCAACAAAACCAAAAGTTGATTCTGTGAAAAGATCAATGAAATTGACAAACTTTAAGCTATACTGACAAAGAAAAAAAAAAAGAGAGGACACAAATAACTAAAATCAGAAATGAAAGGGGAGACATTACTATCAGCCCCACAGCAATAAAAAGGATAAGAGGATCCTGTGAACAAATGTATGCTAACATTTTATGTAACCTGGAGGAAATGGACAAATTCCTAGAAACACACAAAATACCTACTCCAACTAAAGAAGAAATAGAAGTCCTCAACTGACCAATAACAAGTAATGAGATTGACTCATTAATCAAACCCCCCGCCCCAAAACCAGAGCACAGGACCATATGGTTTTACTGGTGAATTCACCAAACATTCTAAGAAGAACGAACAGCAATCCTTTTCAAATTCTTCCCAAAAAAACTAAAGAGAAGGAACACTCTTTAACTCATCCTATGAGACCAAATCACCATAATACCAAAGCCAGATAAAGCTACTACAAGAAAAGAAAATTATAGACCAATATCCCTTACGAATATGGATGCACAAATCCTCAACAAAATATTAGCAAATAGAATCTAACAGCACATTTAAAGAATTATAAACCATGATCAAGTGGCAGTTATCCCAGGTGTGCAAGGATGGTTCAACATAAGAAAAAATTAATGTAATATACCACAATAATAGAACAAAGGAAAAATAACACGTGATCATCTCAATTGATATGGAAAGGTATTTGACAAAATCCAGCACTCTTTTCTTGATGAAAACACTCAGAAATCTAAAAATTGAAGGAAATTTCCTCAACATGATAAAGGGCATATATGAAAACTTCACAGCTAATATCATACTCAATGGTAAAAAATTGAAAGCTTTTCTCTAAAATCAGGAGGATGTCCACTGTTACCACTGTTATCTAACATTAAACTGAAACTTCCAGGCAGAGCAATTAGGCAAGGAAAAAAGGTAAAGGCATCCAAATTGGAAATTAAGAAGTAAAATTCTTCCTACTTTTAGATGACATGGTCCTATTATTATTGAAAATCCTGAAAAATCTACAGCAAAGCTACTATAGCTAATAAACAAATTCAGCAAAGTGTTGGGGTACAGAATTAACATACCAAAATCAGTATTGTTATTATAATTAATAATTATAGAATTCAGTAATTAACAATCTGAAGAAGAAATCAAGAAAAAAATTCCATTTACAATCGCAATTATAAGAATCAAATATCTAGCAATTACTTTACCAAGGATTAAAGGATTTATACAAGGAACACTATAAAACATTGCTGTAAGAATGCAAAGAAAAATCTAAATAAATGGAAGGGCATTCCACATTCATGGATTGGAAGACTAAATATTGCTAAGATGTTCATTCTACCTGAAGTGATTTACAGATTTAATGCAAAGGCAATAAAAATTCCAACAGCCTTCTTTGTATAAATAGAAATGCCTATCATCAAATTTATAAGGAAAGACAAAGGATCCCAAATAGCCAAAAGCATCTTGAAAAAGAAGAAAAAGTTGGAGGACTCACACTTCCTGGTTTTAATACTTATTACAAAGAGTGACATCATCAACATAGTGAGGCAAGACATTCCCTGAAAAAACCTCCCCAGAGGTTCTGTGAATAAAAGGACAATTCCCACTTGCTTAGAACTCTGAAGGAGTAGAGACTGGAGAAGGAATCTACAAATGCTGAACTGAAGAATAAGAAAAATATCAGGTAGGAAATTTCCATCCTGGACATGATAGTCCACTTCTCTCCCCCTCACTCAATCTTGAGCAGCTACAGAGTTGCTAAGAGACAGCAGCCCAGGTCCCTCCCACCAAGGCACAGACTATAGGGTCAATCACAGCAGCACTTTAGACCCACACACATAAACAGGTACAGGGACCCAACTCTGCAGAGACCCAGGGCAGAACGTAAGCTGCTTAGGAGTGCTGCATACAAAAGGGGCCCCAGGCGGGTAAAAAAGAGACTGTGGTAGAAAGACTGGCAAGTGGTGCACTCACTCAATCCAATTTCTGTTGGCTGGACCTCCTAAATGCAAATTGAACTTTTCTGGAGTGATCTACCTTCTGGATTGACCCTATCTGGCTCTCCAGTGTGGGATACCCTAATGAGGAAGAAACCTAAGGGAGAAAAGCCTCATAGAGGAAAGAAGGGGATTTAAACTGAACTGCTGAAAGACAGGAGGCCCCAGAACAGAAAAGTGTAAGAAAAACAGGGCACTGAGTGAGGAAGAATATTTTAAAACTTCATAGGCAAAATGTGTCAGCCAGAATTGAAGACTTTGCTCCTGATATGATCTAATAACTTCAATCTAATTATTCAAATTAGGATGTTATAATTCTAATAATTGTAGCTTGTGTTAACTTGTTTAATGGCCATATATCTTGTATCAATACATTTGATTCTAATTAAGCCTGAAAAAAAAAAAAAAAAAAAACTTCATAAGAATTGGGGAGAAAATTCTGCACAAAAACAAACAGAACAGATCAAGATTCCCAGAAGAGGAACAGAGGAAAGGAAGCTTTTTCCTATTGAGGTGAAACAATTACACAAGAAGTGTCATCGTAAAAATTGTACTGCATATCCAGGGCAATAATAAGATGAAGAGCTGAAAAAATCTGATCAGTTAAACACCGGCTATTCTAAATGTCTAGAACTGGGGTTCTTAACCAGGGGTTCACGGACCACCAAGGGGTCCATGGGAAGATTTCAGGGGGTCCATGCACTTGAGTTGAAAGTTCAAAAAAACATTATTCTTGTGGGAATCTGTTGGTGCAGGTGTGATATGTTTATTAAATAATATACATTATAATGTGGACTTAGTAAGGGGTTCATGGTTTTCACCTGATTGGCAAAGGGGTCTGTGGACCTAAAAATGTTAAGAACCCCTGGTCTAGAATAAGTTGGACCAAGGACCAAGGAAGAGCCTTAGCAGAAAACCAATCAACAATGAAACCCTAGACAAGAGAGAGAAACTGATCTTCAGAATTAATTCTTCATGATAAGCATTCTTAGACATCAACAAAAAATTAAAAGTCATACTAAGAAGCAAGAAGATATGACAACATACCAGAATTTGTTATGCATGTTTGTTTTATAAGTTCACAACTTTTACTATACATTTATTATTTATGTATGTTCATGTATAATGATATAGGTCAATAAAATTTTTAAATGAAAAAAAGATATGACATATTAAAAACTAAAGAGCATAATGCCTGAAATAAGTTCTGCCTTTATAGTAATAACTGAAAAGGGGATTAAACTCCCCAGTGAAAAGACACAGATTGGCAGAATGGATAAAAGAGCATGATCCAATTATATGTTGTTTACAAGAGACTCAACTTAGACCCAAAGACACAAATAGTTGGAAAATGATATTCCATGCAAACAGTGACCAAAAAGAGCTGGGGTAGCTATACTAATATTGGACAAAATAGACTTGAAGTCAAAAGCTGTTATAAGAGATAAAGAAGGACACTATATACTAATAAAAGGAACAATCCATGATGAAATAACAATCATAAATATTTATGCACCTAAGCCTGGTGCCCCAAAATACATGAGGCAAACACTGGAAAAACTGAAGGGAGAAATAGACACCTGGAGACTTCAATACACCACTCTCATCAATAAATAGAGCATCTAGACATAGGTTCAATAAGGAAACAGAGAACTTGAATAATATGATAAACAAACTAGACCTAAAAGATATTACATAACTTTGTACCCCAAAATAGCAGGACATATATTCTTCTCAAATGCACATGGATCATTCTCCAGGATAGGCTACATGTTGGGCCACAAAATAAGTCTCAATAAATTTTAAAAGACTGAAATTATACAAAGAATTTTCTCTCACCATAATTGAATAAAACTAGAAATCAATAACAGGCAGGAACTGGAGTATCCACAAATATACAGAAGCTAAATAACACACTTATAAACAATCAGTGGGTCAAATAAGAACGTGCAAGGGAAATCAGTAAATATCTGGAACAAATAAAAAAAGAAAACACAACTTATCAAAACTTATGGGACAAAAAAAAAAGAGAAAAAAAGAATTTAAAAAAAAAAAAACTTATGGGAAACAGCGAAGGCAGCGCTGAGAAGAAAATTTATAGCGTAAATGCTTGCATTTAAAAAAGAAGAAAGAACTAAAATCAAAGACCTAACTGCATGCCTGGAGGAACTAGGAAAAGAACAGCAAACTAATCCCAAATCAAGTAGAAGGAAAGAAATAATAATGATTAAAGAAGAAATAAATGAAATTGAGAATAAAAAAGCCAATAGAGAAAGTTAATAAAACCAAATGTTGGTTCTTTGAAAAGAGCAATAAAATTGACAAACCCTTAGATAGACTGACAAAAAAAAAAAAAAAAAAAAAAAAAAAGACAGAAGATGCAAATAAACAAAAACAGAAATGAGAGGGGGGACTTTACTACTGACCCCAGAGAAATAAAAAGGCCAATAAGAATATGCTATGAACAACTATATGCCAACAAATTAGACAACCTAGGTGAAATGGGAAAATTCCTAGAAACATATGAACAACCTACACTGATTCTAGAAGAAATAGAAGACCCCATCAGACCAATTACAAGTAGAGATTGAATCAGTCATTGAAAACCTCCCAAAAAAGAAAAGACCAGGACCAAATGGCTCCACCGGTGAATTCTACCAATCATTCCAAAAAGAATTAATACAAATCTTGCTCAAACTCTTCCAAGGAGAGAATAGTACCCAACTCATTCTATGAGTCCAACATCACCCTAACACCAAATCCTGATAAAGATACTATAAGGAAAGAAAATTACAGACCAATTTCTCTTATGAATATAGATTAACAGCACATTAAAAATATTATACAACCATCATCAAATGGATTTTATCTCGGGTATGCAAGCGTGGTCCAATATAACAAAATCAATTAATATAATACACCACATTAATAAAATGAAGGACAAAAACACATGATCATCTCAATTGATACAGAAAAGGCATTTGGCAAAATCCAGCGTCCTTTTTTGGTAAAAACAATTGGAAAAACAGGAATAGAAGGAAACTTCCTCAACATGATAAAGGGCATCCACAGCAAACATCATACTCAATAGTGAAAGACTGAAAGCTTTCCCTCTAAGATCTGGAACTAGACAAGGATGCCCACTGTCAACACCAATTTTCAACATTGTGCTAGAACTTCTAGTCCAAGCAATTAGGCAAGAAAAAGAAATAAAAAGGCATCCAGATTGGAAAGGAAGAAATAAAACTTTCACTATTTGCAGATTACATGATCCTATATATAGAAAGTCCTGAAAAATCTACAATAAAGCTACTAGAGCTAATAAACAAACTCAACAAATTGCCAGGGTACAAGATCAACACCCAAAATCAGCAGTGTTTCTATACACAAGCAATGAACAATCAGAAGAAGAAATCAAGGAAAAATTCCATTCACAATAGGAAGTAAAAGAATCAAATATCTAGGAATAAATTTAACCAAGAATGTAAAGATCTTATACACAGAAAACTACAAAACATTGCTAAAAGAAATCAAAGAAGATCTAAATTAAAGGAAGGATATTCATGGATTGGAAGACTAAATATCATTAAGATGTCAATTCTTCCCAAATTGATTTACAGATTCAATGAAATTGCAATCAAAATTCCAACAGCCCACTTTGAAGAAATGGAAAAGCCAATTATCAAATTTATCTGGAAGGGTAAGAGGTCCTGAATAGCCAAAACAATCTTGAAAAAGAAGACTAAAGTTGGAAGACTCACACTTTCTGACTTTAAAGCATATTACAAAGCTAAAGTGGTCAAAACAGCATGGTACTGCACAAGCATGGATGTATTGACCAATGGAATTGAACTGAGAATTCAGAAATAGACCCTCATATCTATGGCCAATCGATTTTGACAAGACTGCCACATCCACTCAATTGGGAAAGAATAGTCTTTTCAATAAATGGTGCTGGGAGAACTGGATATCCATATCCAAAACAATAAAGGTGGACCCATACTTCACACCATATACAAACATTAACTCAAAATGGATCATAGACCTAAATATAAACCAAAACTATAAAACTCCTAGAATAAATCATAGGGAAACTTCTTCAGGGCCTTGTGTTAGTCAATTGTTCCCTAGACTTTATACTAAAGCATGAGCAGCAAAAGGAAAAATAAAGATACTTAATCAAAATTTAAAACTTTTGTGTATCATAGGAATTCATCATGAAAGTAAAAAGATAACCTACAAAATGGGAGAAAATATTCAGCACCCACATATTTGATAAAGGTTTAATATCCAGAACATATAAAGAAATCCTAACTCCCAACAATAAAAGACAAACAACCCAATTTAAAAATGAGCAAAAGACTTGAACAGGGAAGCGGCTGTGGCTCAATCAGTAGGGCTCCCGTTTACCATATGGGAGGCCCTGGGTTCGGTTCCCGGGGCCTCCTGGTGAGGGCAGGCCCACCCACACGGCGTGGTTAGCTGACCCAGCGAGCACAAGCAGCAAGGGGGGGATAAATGAATAAATAAATAAAATCTTAAAAAAAAAAAAAAAAAAAAGACTTGAACAGACATTTCTCCAAAGAAGAAATACAAATGGCCAAAAAGCACATGAAAAGATATACAACATCATTAGCCATTAGGGAAATGAAAATCAAATCCACAGTGAGATAATATTTCACACCCACTAGAATGGCGACTATTAAAAAATGGAAAATAACTATAAGAAATGGAGAAATAGGGAAGCGGCTGTGGCTCAATCAGTAGGGCTCCCGTTTACCATATGGGAGGCTCCGGGTTCGGTTCCCGGGGCCTCCTGGTGAAGGCAAGCCCGCCCGCACAGCGTGGTTAGCTGACCCAGCGAGCACAAGCAGCAAGGGGGGGATAAATGGATAAATAAATAAAATCTTAAAAAAAAAAAAAAAAAAAAAAAGAAATGGAGAAATAGCAATAC
>JAKSZT010054081.1:1200075-1240946 GCA_026826555.1 Tolypeutes matacus | reverse complement strand
TTAAAAAAAAAAAAAAAAAAAAGACTTGAACAGACATTTCTCCAAAGAAGAAATACAAATGGCCAAAAAGCACATGAAAAGATATACAACATCATTAGCCATTAGGGAAATGAAAATCAAATCCACAGTGAGATAATATTTCACACCCACTAGAATGGCGACTATTAAAAAATGGAAAATAACTATAAGAAATGGAGAAATAGGGAAGCGGCTGTGGCTCAATCAGTAGGGCTCCCGTTTACCATATGGGAGGCTCCGGGTTCGGTTCCCGGGGCCTCCTGGTGAAGGCAAGCCCACCCGCACGGCGTGGTTAGCTGACCCAGCGAGCACAAGCAGCAAGGGGGGGATAAATGGATAAATAAATAAAATCTTAAAAAAAAAAAAAAAAAAAAAAAGAAATGGAGAAATAGCAATACTCATTCACTGTTAGTGGGAATGTAAAATGGCACAGCTGCTGTGGAAGACAGTTTGGCAGTTCCTCAGAAAGTTAAGTATAGAATTACCACGTGACTTGGTGATGCCAATTCTAGGTATATTCCCAAAAAAAACTGAAAGCAGGAACTCAAACAGATATTTGCACACTGATGTTCTTAGCGGCATTATTCACATTTGCCAAAAGATGGAAGCAACTCAGGTGCCCATCAGCTGATGAATGGGTAAACAAAATGTGATATATACCTACAATGGAATATTATTCAACTGTAAAAAGGAATGAAGTTCTAATAATGCTACAACATGGATGAACATAGAGAATATTAGGTTGAGTGAAATAAGCCAGACACAAAAGGACAAGTGTATGATTTCAATGATATGAAATAATTAGATTTTGCAGAGTACAGGTTACTGGGGGCCAGGGCTGGCCAGGGAATGGGGAGTTAATGCTTAATAGGTACAGAATTTCTATTTGGGTTGCTGGGAAGGTTTTGGTGGTGGAGAGTGGTGATAGTACACAGCATTGTGAACACAATTAACAGCACTGAAGTGTATATTTGAACGTGGCTAAAAGGGGAAATGTTAGGTTGTATATTTGTTACTAGAAAAAAAATTTTTTTTAATATAGGACTGTTTTTAAAAACAGTGAACCCTAATATAAACTGTGGACTATAGTTAATAGTACAATTATTATAACATTTTTTCGTCAGTTGTAACAAAGGTACCAAACTAATGCCAGGTGTTAATAATGGGAGGTAGTATATGGGAAGTCTGAATCTTCTGCTTGAGTTTTCTATGAACACACAACTTCTCCAATAAAAAATTATATTAAAAATGGACCTTGGTTCAATTTCCTGTTCAGTAAAACAACCAATAAGCAGCCACCCAATCACTTACTAAAGCAAGTTAATTTAAAAGTTGTTTATTATCAGTCCATGAAGTTCAACAAATCTATCCTTCAAAATGGCTCTGTTCTTCTCACTTTAATAGGAGATTCTGGAGTTTTCATTTGTTTTCCTTTTGTGTTAAATAGAAATTATTTAATCCATCATTCATATTTAACTCTAGTCAGTATAAAAGTTAATTCATGTTCAAACATAACAAACATAAGCCTTTATCAAATAGGTCTATATCAATTTGCTGAGTCAGTATTTTGAAACTGCAATCTTATTGAAATGTAAAATGCACAGTTCTCTTTGAAAGATATACTCACTGTGTCTTCATCATCAGGCAATTGTGTGGGCATACTCATTGGTTTTTCTGCCATGTCAGGTTGAAAGAGCTGAAAACAGAAATAAAATCTTTTAAGAAAAAGGATTAAAATATATCCTTTAAAAGACTATATTTCTACAATATAATACAGATCAATAAGAAATACTAATAAAGACATCATTCCAAATCTTAGTGTTTAGACTTATGTTTAAAATTGTGGCTAAATTGCCAGACAGGCTTCTATAATAATAAATAATACATAATATTCAATGTACAATGTCGGTAATACACTTAACCACAAACACACAAAAAGCACCTTAAGCAAAGTAAAGTCTCTTTTGAAATTCAAGAGAACAAAGAGCATTCTTCCTCTTTAATGGAGACTCTGGGCGTGAAAAGGAGAAATAGGGAATTTTGCTTTGAGAAGTGCTGAGAGAACCAGGAAGACACCCAAAATTACATAACTTTCCAGAGCAGCTTGCCTAGGGAGTCAGCAGCGTTCCAGGGTGTCCATCATGGGAGAAGTGGGGACGCAGGGTTTATATAATCCAAACAAGTCCCTTAGAGACTAAGGTACAATATAATTCTCATGGCCATGGCTGGAGCACCTCGCCTTGCGCTGGCTACCTCGGTGCGCCACCTCCTTTAATCCATGTTATCATCGTCACAGGCCAGGTGAGAAAACTAAGACTCAGAGGAATGAAGTAACTTACTTGCTCCAGGTTTCGGCCGTGGCGCAGACACAGGTCTGATCTGACTCCAAAGCTTGTGTTCTCGCTACTGTGCCCAGCTGTGGACCAAACAGTGTTCACTGTGATTGCTACAGTTAGGGACAGGGGAGGAGAGGGGCCAGAGAACACTTTGTGCTGATTTCTAAGTAAAACTGCCTGAGAAGGCCGTGCTAGCCTACTTTGGAGGACGGTGCAAAGATACTGAGAAGATGAGGCGTGTTAATAAAAGGAAATCTTGTACATGGACGTAGCAGTGATAAAAGCCAACACAATCAAAGAACGGGCCTGCACCCCCATTCCTTCACGTCATCTATCTTGGAAATGACTTCACTTTAGTCTATAGATTTACCTCATGTTTTTTCCTAATGGCAAATAGCCTAGTCTATAGGCAGCTTCTATATTAATTTAGCAGAAGCTTCCTGGCAGACGCTGCACTGATTTTCCGCCTTTAATTACAATCAACAACGGTCAACATGTAAACCACTGAAAAAGAATTGCTTCTTCCCTTCTTATACTTGTCCTCCCTCAGCACTGGGAGTAGGTTACTATAAACTCAAGGGTCTCTATCTCCGTGTAACTGCTGGCGTTTTTGGCAAGTGTGCTCCAGAGCGGGTGACTTGAAGAGATGAGACGGGGCAGAGGCACCGCCGGGGGGCAGCCGTGCAGGCAACATCCCCGGGCGAGGCGTGAGCCAGCAGCGGAGGGGGAACGTCCCTAGGCGGGTCAAGGTTGAGGCAGAGCAGCCTGCTTGTCATTCGGCCTGCCTCTCCTCCTCACAAGTATATCTTTGCGACTTTTCCCTAGGACAAGGGAAAACGGACAAGGGCTGAAATTACCTCCAAAGAGAATCACAGTGCACTCGGGGACAACTTGGCTGCTTAACTACTTTAACCGGGCAAGATAACCCAAATCCAGGAGACTGGCAGAACTCATCACCGAGGTAAGGAAATACCCTCCTGTGGCTGGTGACTCTTTTATGTTTTTTCTTTATTAGATAAATTGTGGGTTTACAGAACAATCATGCATAAAATACAGGGTTCCCATATACCACCCTATTATTAACACCTTGCAATGGTGTGGGACATTTATAACAATTGATGAAAGCACATTTTTTATCATTGTACTATTAACTATAGTCCATGGTTTAACTTGGGGTTCACTGTTTGTGTAGTATAGGTCCATGGATTAAAAAAAAAAATTCTGCTACCATATATGCAATCTAACATTTTCCCTTTTAATCACATTCAGATATATATCTCAGTTCTGTTAATTACATTCACAGTGTTGAGCTACCATCACCACCACGCATTACCAAAACATTTCCATCATTCCAAATAGAAACCCTGTACTTTTTTTTCTATATCAATGTTACAAGTTACTCTGTTAACACAAGATAAGAACTACAATAACAATAAATTTGCTTTTGGTCTGTGGTTAACTCCTCCCTTATTTTTGTTAATTCCTCAATCTTGAGGGATTTGGGATGGTGTCTGCTCTGACTGCTTCAGGCTGAGAGGGGATTTAGATATTATGGTACAAAGGAAAGGAATTGTTTTGCTTGCAGTTGAAGATATTCCTTGTTTTGGGGATGGGATTGATCCTTCATCATCATTTTGTTAGTTGTACAGGGCAAGCCTGAAGAATTGGAGAGTAGGAGTTGGTTGTACCTCTGTTGGGTTTCAGGACTGAGCCGGCATGTGAACAATCTGAAGTTTTAAGTCTTTGAGAAATATTTTTAACAGATACATTGAAAATTATAGGCTCAAATAAAAGGAGAAGAATCATGATTAGGGGAATTATAAATGAGTATAACTATGACATATTAAGGAAATAGATTTTAATATATTCCCAGATAGGGCCCACCCAGGGGGTATTGATTTCATGAGGCTGTGTGGCTTGCCTATGGTATCCAGATGTCCCTAGAACCCTTTTATTTGAGGCTTTGTTTACTGTGGCAGTTTGTGGAACCTGCCTAAGACCTGTATAAGCATAAATGAAATGACTTCCCAACTCACTTTGAAATCCCTTAGCCATAAAAACTGTTTAATTGAATATTTCCCCCTTTTGGTCAAGGTCTTTTTCCAAATGCATTGCTGATGAATGCTTGGTAATAATCCCTAGGTGCCAGGGAGGCTCATCTCTGGGAATCATGTCCCACATCAGGGTGGGAAAAGGTAGTGAGTTTACTTGCAGAGTTTGGCTTAGAGAGAGGCCACATTTGAGTAACCAGAAGGTTTTCAGGAGGTAACTCAGGCATTAATTGTAATTAGGCTTGGTTTCGTTATTACAGGAATAAGTGCAAGCATTGAGATAGAGGGCTTGGCTTATTGGCCTGTTTTCTTTTATTAGGCAAGGCTTATACATTCCAGAGGGTTTTTTTTGTTATCTTATTTGAGAAAGTAGCAAGACTTCTCCAGGGGGGAAGTTTAACATTGTGGAACCTTGTACATTTTAAGCCTTAACTTCCAATTCCCTATCCCCACCCCAAGACTCTTAAATTCTTTGCCCCATGGGGCCCTATGGTAAGGACACACCGCTGTGAGAAGTGGGGTGGTCCTCCCCCCAAAAAAGTAGGTATATCCAAATCCATCATTCCAGGAGGAAATACTTTTTGAACCAAGTCGTAGAGGCTTAGATGATGAACTGTTAGGTGAAAAGGGAAAGGAAATCCCCTTCTCTCTTGGGCCAGGACCAAGTAATGTACACGTGTGGGCTGGACCTGGCTCCTGGGAGGCAACTGCCATGCTAAGGAAGAACTAGGCAGGAAAATTTCCTGAAAGAGCTGAACTAAGTTGGGGCAGGAAGGTGCAGTCTGAAAGCTTCCATATATATTTACCAATGGAAATTATTCTGAGTTATCATTTCCTTTTTTAAAAAATCAATTTTATTGATACATATTAATAAAGCATAAATCCATCCAAAGTGTATAATCAATGGCATTCAGTATAATCATATAGTTGTGCATTCATCACTTCAATCATTTTTAGAGCATTTTCACTATTCCAGGAATAATAATAATAATAATAAACCAAACAAACAAAACTCATCACCTCTTAATCTCTCTATGCTTCCCCTGCTATACATAGCTGCTATCCTGCTTCCTTCTCTCTAGTTTATTTGTATTTATATTTTGTAAAAACAGACATATATACAATATCACCCATAGTCTTATTTTACATGAGGTTTCACTATGTTATACAGTCCTATGTTACATTTTTAGTTTTCCTTCTAGTAATATACGTGTCCTTAGACTTTGCCTTTCAACCACTGTCATACCTATATAATAGCTCTGCTAGTCATAAACACCATGATGTGCTGTCACCATTTCCATTTATTTCCAAAGATTTACAAACAGTCTTTTAACCAATTCTGCACAGATTAACCCTACGCTTTCCATTTTCTACCCTCATTCTATTTTCTGGTGACCTATATTCTAGTTATTGACTCCATGAGCTTACATAATTATGAACATGAGTTCATAATAGCACAATCATACAGTATTTGTCTTTTTGTGTCTGGCTTGCTTCACTCAACAGAATGTCCTCCAGGTTCATCCATATTGTCATATGCTTTACAACTTCATTTCTTCTTACAGCTGCCTAATATTCCATTGTTGTATATACCACAATTTGCTTATCCATTCATCAGTTGATGGACACCTGATGTGTCATTTCCTTTTGTTATCCCTCTCCTCTTAATTATTACAGTATGGTTCCTAAGAGAATATCAGTGATGAACTGACCTGAGTTCCTTTCTTGACAAATTTCTTAGATGAGTGGATAAAGAGAATGGGGCATATATAGATGCCAGAAAGGCAGTTGAGAGGCACTCTTATAGTAACCTTATGGATGAAATGAGAACACATGATTTGGATAATAAAACAGATTAAAGTCCATCTGAAGGGGGAAATCCCTTTGTGACTCTAAAGGGTTCCCCTTGGATCCATTTTTATTAGTGGTTTAGGATTCATGCTTAATAGATACAGTGAGGCTTGGGGGAAAGACAGAATATACCAGACCAGCACTATAAACCAATATGGCAGACCCCTAGGAGACTGTTATGGATTGAATCATATCCCCCACAAAGACATGTTCAAGTCCTAACCCAGATCCTGTGGATGCGAGCACATTTGTAAATAGGATCTCTGAAGATGTTACATGTTAAGGTGAGGCCAAACTGAATCAGAGTGGGCCTAACCCAATATACCTAGAGGCCTGATAAGGAGAGGAAATCTAGACAGAGACACAGACAACTGAGTAGGAGACAGATAGCCATGTGACAGATAAAGAGATCGAGTTATGGATTGCCAGCAAGCCACCACCTGAATGCTACAGACTTTGGAGAAAGAATGATCCAGCCAGCATCTTGATTTTGGATTTCTAGCTTCCTAAACTGTGAGATAATGAATTCCTGTGGCTTACGCCAACCAGTCTGTGGTCTTTGTTAGAGCAGTCCTGGCAAACTAACCCAAGGGCTCTCAAGGTTCCTCAGTTTGAGCCAGCATCAAGGGGAAAATAAAAAAACACTGTGGGGTGTGAACTGTGCTCTATGGTTGGTGGCAAGGCTCCAGGATGTGTAAATTCATTGAGGGTGGTGGGCCACACTGTGGGAGATGTTTGTGTGGGATGTGGTGGGAGGTGTGGGAGGTGGGCAACATGGGAATCCCAGTGGGTTCCGTGTAATATTTTGAGTAATCTAAGCACCTCTTAAAATATATGTATATATATATATATATATGTAAATAACATTTTTGTAAGCAAATACACATATATGCATATATATTTATATATCATTTTGCAAATGTTTGTATGTATTGTGAGAATTTTTATTTTTACCCATAATAAAAAAATAAAAAAAAAACACTGTGGGTAGATCAAACCCCAGTTCCAGAGTCCTGATTAGGCCACATTTTCTAGTGATGAGCTTTAGAATAGTTTAGAAAACACATGACTATCTTTCTTCCTAGTTTCTGAATTCCTTACTGAAAGCAGAAGAGATAGAGCCCAGGGCTATTCAGAGAAGTCCAGCAACCAAGCTCTTTCTCTTTCTTTCCTTTTTCTCTCTTGTCTACCTATGAGACTTCTATGAGGTATGGCCCAGGACATTGGAGGAGTCCATGATAACACCTTTTTCAGAAGCCTCTCACAACAGCAACACAAGGCTTAAGAAAGTTTTGAGCTTCTTTGGGGCTGTGGTTGAATACATTTCAGCACAATGAGCCTACCAGTGGGGAATTTCTCCAAATTATCATAGATCATCGACCCTAAAGGATTGGAAGGATGCACAGGAAACCTGGTGAGGATAAAATGAGAGTCTTCTTTTTCTTTTCTGTTTTACTCATTCTACTGATTTAAGTGATTTATGTCATAACTTAGAGCTGACGATAGCAACATGCATCAAGGCCTTAACAGGCATGAGGTCCTGGGAACACATTGACTCTTTAGAACACTATTGTCTATGAGAATTTATATTAACTCCTGTCAATATAGGAAAATGTCTTAGTGATGATACAACTACCCACAATAAGAAAAGTAAGTTGCAGCAACATGATGCCTTAAGTTGGAAAAAGTAATATGAATGCATATCAAAGATGATTTGGAAACTAGAGATACAAGTTATTGTAAATCAAAAACTGATAAATGGTGCTTTAAACAAATCAGGGTTTACTTCTCTCAAATAGGTCTAGAGCAGAGCTGCTTTTTTTTTTTAAGAGCAGAACTTCTTAAAGTGTGGTTCCTGAACCCCTGGAGATACATGAGACTTTTTCAGTCAAAATTCTTTTTCTAATAATGCTAAGGTATTATTTGTTTTTTCCACTGTGTTGATAATTGCACTGATGGCTCAAAAGCAATGATGGGTAAAACTGCTGGTACCTCAGTCAAGGCAATTGCATCAAACTTTCTTATCAGCCATTGTATTATTTACCATCATACAATCACATCAAAAGAAAAAAAAAATTTTAAGTGACTACCCACAGGGCACTGATACTATATACTGACTGTGATGGTTATCATGAGGGAAAAAAAGTTATGAGGTTGTTTGAGTCTTGTGGCTCCTTTTTTTTGATGGAATATTTCTAATTGAAAGAACAATTGGCAAACTGGCTATCTGAGCTTGGCTATTTGAAAGACAGTTTCTTGAAAATGAATGAAGTGGGCTTTGCCATCATCAAGGAAAATAACTGACAATGTATGTTGTAAATAATAAAATTTAAAAACATTTGATCTTTAAAGCTACAGTTAGAGTTTTTGAAGAACTTGTGTCCACCAACATGCGCTTGACAGTTTCTCAATACTTAAAACTTTTCTGAGAAGATTGGTGACATTGAAAAAGATAAATTTTTGATACAGTATAATGAAATATGTCAACATTAAATAGATTAGGCTTTCCCAACCTCGGCACTATTGACATTATGGACTGGACAATTCCTTGTTGTGGTGGGTATCCCATGTGTTGTAAGATGTGTAGCAGAATTCCTAGCCTATACTCACTAGATGTCAGTACAATCCTCCTCCCCAACTGTGACAATCAAAAGTGTCTCCAGACATTGTCAAACAGTTCCTGGGGGGCAAAACTGCCCCCAGCTAAAAGCCACTGGATTAGGTAACTCAGTAAAAACTGATATTTTCCAAATGACTAATGCATGACATTACAAAGTCAAAGTGGGTTCAATATCCATTTGAAGAACAAAATAGACCAATAGAGTTTATTATTATTATTTTTTTTTTTTTTTTTTACCGGGAGGTACCGGGGATCGAACCCTGGTCTCTCCATATGGTAGACGGACGCCGAACCTCTTGAGCCACATCCGTTTCCCCAATAGAGTTTAATGTAATAGGAGAACAAAAAAAAATCAAAATATGGTTTTAGATTCCATATTGTAATTAATCTTGTTGAGTTCTGGTGGAGTATCAAAAAAGAATATTCACCATTACTTTAAAAGACTATTTAAAGTACATGCCTGGGTGAAACCAATCTTCTACAGAAATATCAACCCTAACAATATATTTCAAAAGATTGACTGTAGAAGCAGATATGAGAATACAGCTGTCTTCTATTAAGCCAAATATTTAAGAGATTTAAAAGATATATATTAACATCTCCATTCTTATCACTAATTTTTCTTTGTTTTGGAAAATATTGTTATTCTTTGTAAAACTATATTATTCACAATAAGTAATGAGTTTATTACTGATATGTTAAAATTAAATTTTAAAAAATATGTTTTAATTTCCAAGATGTTAAATATTACCAAGTTAACTTATATAAAGAAAATCTCTTTGTGGTACACAATAATTTGTAAAAGCACAAACCTGAAAATCTGAGAACTGCTCGTCCAGAGCTAAGCAGTTGTCAACATTGATTCAGCAGCACACCAGTGTCATCAAAGATCTAGTCTGTATCTTTTGTTCCTATTCTTTTGGCATTTTTGTCCTTACGCTTATTACTTCATGGTTACAACATGGCTTACAGAGCTACCTGGTGGCGGGCTGATTAAACTGGACTTTTTCCATCGTGAAAGGGGGCAGAAATTCATCCTCAATGAAATAGACACATATCTTGGATATGGATTTACCTTCACCATCCATAATGTTTCTGCCAGTATTAGCATCATGGACTCACAAAATTCCTTATTTATTGTTATGGTATACCCTAAAGCATTGCTTCTGATAAAGGAACTCATTTCACAGCAAAGGAAGTACAGCTCATGGCCATGGAATTAACTGCCCTTGCCACATGCTAAACACCAAGAAGTACCTGAACTAATTAAAAGTTAGAATGACTTGTTGAAGACTTAGTTGCAGCACCAGCTATAAGACAACATCCTGGAAGCTGGGGTTCTATATTACAGGATGCAGCACATACTTTGAATCAGAAACTATTATGTGGTGGTGCTGTCTGCCCCAAAGTTAGAATACATGAGTTCAAAAATGTAGGACTAAAAGTGGGAGAAGTTCCTCTCACTAATATAGCTTATAATCTACTTGGAGGTATTTGGTTCTCTTCCTGGCAACTTTCACCTTTGCTAATTTGGAGGTCTAGTCCCCAAGTGGGGTGAGTATGTTTCCAATAAGGAACACAATTATGGTTCCAGTGAATTGGAAGAATAAATACGGCCATATTGGGCTCTTTATTTTACTGAACCAATCAGCAGAAAGAGTGTTTACTCTAGTGGTTGGAGTGAATGATTGATACCAAGGGGAAATTGGGTTTTGCTAGCCAATTGGGGACAAGGAAGACTATGTTTGGAACCTACAGGATTCTCTGGGACATCCCTTGATACTTCTATGCCCAATAGTAAACATTGATGGAAAATTACTACAACCAAAAAAGACAGGATGTTTGAGAACTCAGATCCTTCAGGAATCTGAAGTTTGGATTACTTCAACAGGGAAAGAACCATGAAGAGCTGAGGTTCTGGGTGAGGACCTGGGAAATAAGGAATGGGTATAAGATGGAAGACAGAGATATCAAGTATGGCCTTGTGACCAATTACAAAAATAAGTATTGTAGTAGCTTTGCATATTTTCTCTTTGCTTGTTATATGTATGTGTTTGTATGTTCTAATAATTTTCTTCTTTTCTTTCCTCATTATTATTTCATATACAAGTTGTAGGACATTAACTTTACAATTTAATCTTGAGGTACAATGGTTAGTGGGACTGAGACTTATGTCTAATTACTAAGAGCTAATTACTCTAAATCTGGTATCTTGTTCAGTGGAGAAATAGGTTCAGTAGAGTTTTCAATTTTTGGACCAAAAATGATATCATTTCATTGGACATAGATGGCAACAGAAAATCAAGGACTGGGTACAGCTACAGGCTTATATAAGAATTAAAGATAAATGTTGATACAATTTAGATCCTGAAACCTGATAATTCAGGTCTGCATGGCTGATGGAAAGCAGGGATGTAGATATCATATTCTTCATGCTGGAATAATAAAAGACTATGGTTTATTTAATACTTCAGGCAAATTGAAAGAATAAGAGTAGAAAACACAACATTGATCAGGAACTCTGATAAAATCAAGTGAAAATATTAGGAATCTGAACTCAGCAGTAAATTCTAAGAAGGGGCAAAGATTTACTCTCTGGCCTATTTTCTACTATTCCTTATTTCCTTAAATCATGTGAAAATGAGTCACAGACACAGGGCAAGTTAGGGCACTGGCTATAGGAATGTTTCCCTCAACAATCAAAGGTGAAGGGTTCACAAAAGTTGTTATGGCGCTCTGAGATGCAGAGAGCTGGAAACAAGTCTCTCCCATCATTACAAGAAGAAAAATTCTAGACAAACTGAAAATTAACAACTCAGACTCGTCCCCCTAACTCACTTACAGAACAAAAGACTTAATCTGCCCGGGAGTCACCAGTGGAATTCCACTGCAGCTGGGGGAGGAAAATGAAGGCCATCACCCAAACTCCAGTCAGACCCATCTCCCTTACCACCCACCTCCCTACATTTTAAAAAGTTTTAATCTTCGGGGAGAGGGTGCTCAAAACAGCTTGCTGGGGTGCGAACAGGGAGAAAAAGAGAAGTCCGACTCTGGAGGAGGCGCGGGAACACTTGTAACGGTCATACCTAGAGACCGAGGTTCACGAACCTTCCTAAGACTGATGCTCAAGCAGATCAGGGACTGCCCCCACCCCTAGCCCCCGCTCCACCCCAACGCCAAGCTAACAAGCCTCAAGTAAATCAGACAAGGGTCCAGGCTGGGGAGAGTGTCCTCACCTGAGGACTGCCTCGTGCAGGAGCCTAAACGCGGTGAGGTGGTTGCCTGTGCAGAATGTGGTGGCGGGGTGGGGTGGGGTGGATTGAGTTATGTACCTCAATTTAGACAAGTCCTTGGTCTTTAATCTGCATTTCTCTGGGTGTGAAGCTACTGTGAATAGGATCTTTTGAAAATGTTGTTTTAGTTAAGGTGTCTCCACATGCTAGGAAAGCCAAGGCACCCAAGGGCTGCTGGCCAGCCAGGACACATGGACCCTGCGAGGAAGCCAGCCTTCTAGCTTCTGAAACTGTGAGCCAATAAATTCCTGTTGTTTAAGCCAAAACCCAGCTTGTGGTATTTGTGATTGCAGCCTGGCAAAACTAGGACCTGGAATGTGGAGGGCATTTCTGTAGAGGGGCAGACTGGCTTGGGGTGCCAGAGTTCAAACGTGATGAGAAGTGTGTATGTGGGGATAAGAGGCAGCCCCAGCTCAGGGTGTCAGGTGAGTACAGCATCTAGGCATGGGGACAACCCGATGGCAGGAGTCAGAGACCAAGAAGGGTGAGAAAGGTGCTGGTATATAGGAGCCCAAGTGGGATAAGAGAGGCATCTGCAAAAGGGCAGCCTAGTGAGGGCAGGTACAAGAGCCTGGTGTGGGGTGTCAGAGCCTGAGATGGGAGAGGCAGGCTTCTGTGCAGTAGAGTCAGAAGGATATTCATGCTGTGGGACTGGGGGTAGGGAGAGAGAACAGTGGTGGTGGTCTGGAGGGGGCTATTGGAGCCAAAGAAGAGTGAAGAGAAAATTTATTCCCATTACAATTACTATGTAACAAACCACCCCAAGAAGAGAGAACCCAGAAATACAGCCATACAAACATGCCCAGCTGATTTTTGACCAAGGAGCAAAAGCAATTCAATGAAGGAAGCCAGCCTTTTCTACAAATGATGCTGAAGCAATTGAACATACATAGGTATAAAACTAAACCTCAATCTAAACCTTACACCTTATACAAAAATTAACTTGTGGCAGGGAAGTGGGGGACAGAATCTCAAATGTGGAGAGTGTAGGTCCCTGTCCCTTCTCTTCTCTGTCCCTGTGAACAGTAAGAACAGGAAACACGAGTGGGTCGTCGGGGTAGGGGATTATTAATGGGATCAGTGAGATGAGGGAGTGAGCCTGTGGTGGGTGCAAGTGGGGTCCCTAATATGGGGTGGGTGATGTCCTCGGTCCCTTTTCTTCTTTCCCCATCCCCATCTGTTTTGTCCAATAGGAAGGGAAGGTCGAGCAATTTCTGGCCAGCTCTTAGGGGCTCCAGTAAAGTGAGCTGCAGCCTTTTTCTTGTCAATTTGTTTTTTTCCAGGCAGCAATGCCAACTACTAAAGACACTGGATGAGACTGTTACTGAATAACTACAAAGATTTTTAAAAATATTACTGAGCGACAAAACAATGGATTCTGCAGATCCCTTGAAGTTCCTAATTGCATATATTGGATTAATATTTTCATACAAAACCAAAACATTCTCTTTTGTTTCTGGAGTTCCTGGGGTTCCTGCCTAGCACCTCCCTGGGAGTGCTCTTACAGTGCGCCCCACTCCATCCCCAGTCTGTTTTAGGACCTCGTTCCGGTTCCTGCTATGGATGTCTTTATCATTGGGAAGGAGGGAGTAGCTTGGCACTTTGGGCCATCTTGTTTGGGCACCTGCTCAGTCTTTCCATGCTGAGGACCCTGGCACTGATAGGTGTTTCTTCAAACATGTCCAAACCATACCCTGCTCCTGTGAACAGAATTTTGATTACTAGATATCCATCCCTCTTCCCTCTTACTCCTGCCTTTTGAATTTAAATTGACTTGTCAGCACTCCACTATCCTCTTATTTTTGTTTCAGGTATCTAGTAAAGTTGATGTTCAATTCTCTATCAAGGAACTTCTGAGACTCTGTAACTAGGTTTCCCTTGGGTCAGGGATAGAGTGTCATCAGGAGGATTAGTGAGTTAGGAGGGGTTCAGGGATTGGGCTAGGTGGAGGTGAGCCAGTAGCAGTTGTTCAAAGGTCATTTTGGGGTGCTTTAGTGCTAAGAGCCCAGGGGATTTCATTGAATGGTGGGTCTGGGATGAGGCAGAGGTGCTAAGTGCTGTTCACTTGTTAACTTGACATGTATTTATTGAGTCAACGTTCCAGGCACTGTTCTAGATCCTGGGGATACAGCAAGAAAGAAAACAAAATTATCCTTCTTACAGAGCTCATATTTTAGTGAGAAGAAATAAACACTAAAAAAGTACATTGATATTATGTTGGGTAGAGATGTGCCATGGAGAAAAATAAAGTGTGGTAAGGAGTTAGAAGATGTTGGATGAGGACAAGACTACAATTTTAAAGAGGATGATCAAGGCAAGATTCTTGCCTACTGTTGACACTTGAGCAGACAGCAGAATAATGGAGTACAAACAGTGGGTCCTAAAGGGTATTCGTGGCCGCAGGAAAGATAAGTACAAAGGCTCTGCAGTAGGAGGTGCATATTTAAGGATGTGGAGGAAGGCATGTGGCTGGAATGGAAAGAAGGAAGGCGGGAGGGCAGGAGATGAGATAGGTGAGGTGGCCAGAGGTCAGACCAGGTGGACTTCAGGGGTTTGGAAGGGACTGTGGCTGCTACTCTGAGGACAAGACCACCTTCTTTCAGATTACCTTTCCTGAGCCAAAAGGCAGACAGTCCAATCTGTTGAGATCAAGTCACTCTTTAAATTTGAATTATTACAACAGTATATGAATAGAGTTTCCCTCTTAGGAAAACATTTTAAGATACAGATAAAGCTAAGTGCTTTTTCAAACTTCCTCTGTCCACAAAGTCATCCTTTCCTTCCACATCACCAGGAAAGTGGAAGTCCTTTGAAACATCCAATGCTAAACAAATCTAAAATGATAATGGAAGACCTGGCCTCCCAATTGGCCTCAAGTCAATTGCTCTTTCTCTTGAATGTTTCTAGGACAGTTGTAGGAAGGGTCAGACACCCCCATCTTTTGTGCATCAGGTGGTGCAGGTGACCATCTACCCCTGGAAGTCTTCCCTTTGGGAATGTGTGAGCCAACCTATGGAGGAGAAGAGAAAGTTCACTATGTAAGTACATGCACAGCTCTTGGTGGAGTGCAGTGGTCTTCAAAATCTGCCAAGTTAAAAAACAACAACAACAACAATAAAATAAAAACTTAGAATTCTATGATCCATAGGTTTGGCTCTCCATTGGCTGAGAGCCTGCCTCAGAGAATTGTTAAGGGAGTTTGTAGATTTAGAACAAAAGAAGGAAGCTCTTAGATAACATTTTTCTAGGCATGGCTTTAAAGAAAAATTTAAAGGGAAAAGAAGCCAGGCACTAGAATATTGTTTCTCAACCTTGGCTTCATATTAGAACCACTAAGAAAACTTTATAAAAATTCTGTTACTCTATGAATTCATGGCTTCTAATTAGAATTCATGGCTTCTCATTAGAATTCATGGCTTCTAATATGTAAATAGATAGATAAATGGATAGATAGAGAAAGATGTGTATATGCATAAGTATGCACACATAACCACATACGTAATATTTTCTGACTCTGACTGCTGAGAGGGCTTAAAGCTATGATACTCCAGTAGCAGTGAGCACGTCTAGCATTTAGATTTTGGTTTCTAAATACCATTCTTGACTGAAAGGAAATGTATCCTTGGAGAAATAAATGACTAATTCCAGGGCAGGGAACAAAAAAATACAAGATGAACCTGGACAATTTTGCTGTGCCAGAAAGCGGGAAATTCTCAAAGAATGTTGGGAATGCATTAAAGGGGCATGGAAGCCAGATTGAATGGGCTCCAGCTTGACAAATCCTACATGATTTGAGCATCAAAATAAATATTGATAATAATGAATTCTAACTCAGGAGAACATCCTGATATAAATAAATAAATGGCAGAGAAAGGAAAGCTCTTCTTTCCCATAGAATGCTGACTCGTAAATGCGGAAGTCATTTGGCAAACACCACAGTAATAATTTATTCAGGCAAGGAATTATCAATGGATGAAAATTTGATGAAAAATAATATTTACGTAGTCCCAAAGTGTCTCCTACAAAGTATTTATTAGGTACAAAGAAGAAAATAGTAACTTTAAGTGAAGAAACTTAGCAGACACTGCCCCAACTGACTCATCAAAGTTATTCCCAGGAGTGGGACAGATGGACCTCATGTGCACACTGATATGACCCACTAAGAAGGGTGCAAATCCCTTCTGTGATTTTCCTGCCAAGAGTCTATAATCAGAAGAAATACAACAGACAGACAAACCCAAACTGAGAGACATCCTATAAAAATAAATAAAATATTTTTTTTAAAAAACGTAAAACCAAGGAACTGTTTCAAATTAAAATAGACTAAAGAGACATGATAACTGAATAGGATGGGTGATCCTGGAAAAAAAAATTTCTTGCTGTAAAGCCATTAGTGGGACAATTGGCAAAATGTGTATAAGTCTAATTGTAGATTAAATAATGATAATGTGTGACTATTAATATTCTGACTTTTATAATTCTCCTATGGTTATGTGAGGGACTGTCTTTATTCTTAGACAACATGCACTTTAGGGGTAAAGGATATGACATCTCCACCTTACTCTCAAAGGGTCGAGCTCTGGAGTCAGTATTTTGGGAAAGTTTCCTATGTAACTCTTAGGTGCAGCCTAGATTGAGAACCAGTGTTCTGGAAGCTGCAGAATTCTCACTTGCTGCACACTTGTACATCGTCCTTTTCATGTTTTTTGTTTTTTGTTTTTTTAACTTTTTATGTTGAAATACTTTCAAACTTACAGGACAGTTACAAAAACAATACAAACCCCATTCAGAGAAATCCAACATACCCCTATCCTCCAGATACCCAGATCCACCCTCTTCAACATTCTGCCACATTTGCCATATCGTTCTTTCTATCTGTCTGTCTAGCATCTATCTATCATCTCTCTATTTATTAATTCATTCATCTATCCATAAATCTATCCATTTATCTATATCCATCTATCTGTCTTATTTATTAATGCATTTTATGAACACTTAAGTATAGGTTGTGTACTTCATGCTCCTTGCACACTTCATATTGCCACATACATTTCCTATGAAAAAAGAAAAAAGACCTTCACTTATACAACCACCTTAAGTGCAGTTATCAAGTTCAAGAAATTTATCATTGATGTAAAGCTCATAGTCTATATTCTGATTTTTTCATATGTCCCAATAATGTCCTTTTGAGCTTCTTTTATTAGATCACATCCATGATCATGTATTGCATTTAACTGTCAGTCCCCCTCCCTCCTCAGCAAAGGTTTCCAATTCTGACCTCTTACACTAGAGGTGAACTTTACGTATTCCTGAACTTATATAAATGAATCCTATACTTTAAATCCCTTTTCATCTAGCTTATTTTACTTAATATTATATACACCTAACTGAGTTATAATGAAGTGAACATCCCATCCAGGAAGAGAAAACTCCCATCCAGGAACAGAAAAAGAACATTACAATCACCCCAGAAGCCCACCTCTTGCCCCCCTATACCGACTACCCCCACCCTTCTCCCCAACCCTAACTTCTAACCTCATAGATTAGTTTTTGCCTGTTTTTAAAATCTATTTATATAGAAACCATAGAATGGATATTCTTTCTTTCTAGTATCTTTCATTCAACATTGTGAGATTAATAAATATTATGGTATGTATCTGTGGTTCTTCCATTTTCAGTGCTACATAGCATTCTATTTATTCATTTTAATGTTTATGGACATGTAGGTTATTTCACTTTTTGGATACTATACTTAGTGGCTCTAGGAATATGGGTGAATATTTCTGTTGCTTACATCCTTAGAAATAAAATTATTGGATCATAGGGTATGCATTTGTTCAATATTTGTGGATAATAAATATTTCCAAGTTATTGTATTTATTTATATTCCCAGGTCCTGAATCCAAGGAAGCTGACTCTCCTGTGAGGTAAGTTGGAAAGAAATCCAGAGCCTGAGTGTAAAGGCAGGATGTAGGGTGTGGAAAATGCTGGCTCTATGGGATTTCTCATCTCTTCCTGCCTGCCCCAGCTGAGGGAAGGCATTCTCTGTCCATCCTTCTCACTCACAAATATACAAATATGCTCAAGCACACTCTTCATGCTGCCGCCATTTCCAGATTCTAAGTGGGCACCAAATCATATACACACCTAACCCGCCTCTAGGGAGATGCTGATCCTTCCACAAAATACAGAAAAATACTTTTTCTTTTTCGTGTTTAGTTTAGAAGCTCAGAGGGGTTGGCTTCATTGGTCTTAGGTATTTAACTCTTCTACCTCTTTTTAAAAGAGTTTAGAAGCCGGCGTGCCCAGGACCCCAGTGTATTTGTGACAGAGGCAGGATGGGACTCCAGGTCTCCTAAATCTCAGTGCAATGCCCTTTCCAAATCACAGATCTTTTTATATCAGAAATCCATTTTAAAAATCAGTAAATACAGAACATGTGTTTTCAGAGAGACCAGAGAAAAACAAACATGAACCAAAGTTGGCCCATAGGAAAGGCTGACACCTCCTGCTTGGTTCACTTTCCACAAAAACTGCTGTGGTGTAAACTCATTTTCTGCCCACAAATCCTCTCACCGTCAGAGGAAATACGGCTGACAGGAGCTCACACGACAGGGTCAGTGGAGGAAACACATGCATGGAATGATTCTTTTGATTTTTATCTGACAAATAATACATGTTCATGGTAGAAAAATAAGAAAGGTAAGTATGCTAAAAGAAGAAAATAGGAATTACCTTCACTCAAACCAACATTTCCAGATTTCTCTATCATATTTCTACCTCAAAAATGAGGTCATATTGTATGCAGAATTTTTAACCTATTTTTATTTAAATGTGCCAATAAATAGGAATAAATTTCCCATGCCAATGGATAGGTTGCCACCATATCACTTTTTTTTTTTTTTTAGAAGGTACCAGGGGTACCAGAGATTGAACCCAGGACCTCGTACATGTGAGGCAGGTGCTCAACCACTGAGCTACACCCACTCCTCCATAACACTTTTAATGCCTGGGTAGTATTCTATTTTGCAGAGGCTATCCCCAAATTTCTATTCTTGAACATTGAATTTATTTTGTTTTGTTTTGTTTTGTTTTGTGTCGTTTTTTTTAGCAACTGACAATATTTATTAAAATAGTTGACTTAAGCATCTGCAACGGTGACTTCAACCTCTACTCCTGGCTCAATGCTGATGGAAGTAATCTGCTTAACAATCTCAGAAGGACTGTGCAGGTCAGTGAGTCGCGTGTGGATCCTCATCCGGAAACGATCCCAAGTCTTTGAACCTTCACCACAAGGAGTTTTCCTTGTAGTGATTCTTGGAGTCTTGGTAGGCATCCGAGCCGGTCCCTTCACTCTGAACTTCACTCTGAGGTTCTTTTCCTTTGCGCCCCTAATCCAGTCAGCACACACCTTCTCCAGAGACTTCACGTTGCGGCTGGTCAGGGTGATTCTAATGCAGTGAATCGCCACCTCTGGTTCCACCAGCGTCTTTCCGGTGTCCTTAAAAGTCATGGCTATGAACATCGGTGTGCAGATGTCTGTTGAGTGAAGCAAGCCAGACACAAAAGGACAAATACTGTATTAATGCATTACTATGAACCAAATATATTGTGTAATATATTGTTTGATTCAAAAAAAAAAAAATTTTACATGTATCCATTACATTTAATTGAGAAATGTATATATTTATTCATCTGTGTTTACTTTTTAGTTTTTAATTGTTTATATTTTCAATTATTAAATGTACAAAATAAAGTTAAAAAAAAAAGAAAAGAAAAGAAAGAAAAGCCATGGCTGCGGCGTGGCTTCCTGACCTCCTTGTTCCTTGGCGAGAGCGAACGGCGGTGAGTCAGGAGCACCGGGGAGCCGGAGCAAGGCTGCAACAGCGACCGCGTTTTCCTCGGAAAAAAAACTTGAGTTTGTTTCTTAATTATGAATACTGTGCACAGTACTCACCATTCTCACAGCTTTATACTAGTCCTTATTCTTGATTATTTCACTGTAGTTAATTTCTGTGATGAGAATCTGCTGGGTGAGAAGGGTAGAGTAAATGATTAAAAGACCATTCAACTTCTTCATTGTTGGTTGGAATGCAGGATGGTACAACCACTATGGAGGACTGTTTGGCAGTTCCTAAAGAAGATGAATATAGACTTGCCATGTGACCCTGCAATACCACTACTGGGTATATACCCAGAAGAACTGAGAGCAGTGACACGAACAGACATCTGCACACCGATGTTCATAGCCACGTTATTCACCATTGCCAAAAGCTGGAAACAACCCAGGTGTCCATCAACAGATGAATGGATAAACAAACTGTGGTCTATTCACACGATGGAATATTATGCAGCTGTAAGAAGAAATGAACTCGTAAAGCATATGGCAACATGGATGAACCTGGAGGACATTATGTTGAGTGAAGCAAGCCAGACACAAAAGGACAAATACTGTATGAATGCGTTACTATGAACCAAATATATTGTGTAATATATTGTTTGATTCAAAAAAAAATGTTATATGTATCCATTACATTTAATTGAGAAATGTATATGTTTTTCATCTGTGCTTACTTTTTAGTTTTTAATTGTTTATGTTTTCAATTATTAAATGTACAAAATAAAGTTTAAAAAAATGTTAAAAAAAAAAAGACCGTTCATGCCCCAAGCCAAGAATCTACGTAGACCAGCTCCAGGTGGCCTTAGCGCAGAGTCACGAGGGCCCCGGCCGAAGCTGCCACACCAGCTTCCAAAGGAGCAGTGAGGCCACGCACAGGCTGCTTCTGTCCATCTGGTGCTTTCACCACGAATCTGGTGGCTCCTGGGTCTGTTCACCTGTTTTTTATTGTTGTTGTCATTATCACTGGGTTTTTTTAATGTTCACCTGTTCTTTACATTCATCTCTGCCTTGACAGGTTTTTGCCATTTTCTGCAGAGCAACGGAGAATGACATTGTCTCAGGTCAGTTATCATCTTATCTCATTTGGTTTGTAGGTGAATGATGGGCATTTTCTCGTAAAATTTTTATGTATCTAAACTTACAATTCAAAATATATAATTATACTTCTTAATAACTTATGGGTCAAAGAAGAAATCATGATGGAAATTAGAAGATATTTCGAGTTTAGTGTCTTTTACATGATGTCTATACATTCCTTTAACATCTTTGCTTATCTATACTTGCATGGTACAATTAGAGCAGTTATTAGTGACAATTTTTGTAGTTTTAAATGTTTACATTAGAAAAGAACAAAACTGAAAATCAATGAGTTAAATATCCAAGTTGAAATCAGAAACAAAAAAGTGGAAATAAGGAAATAATATGATTTAATGAAAAATAGAAAAAAAAGAATATAAAGTAAAAAGTTGGTTCTTGGAAGAGACACAGTAGACAAAACTCAGGTAAGACTAATGGAGAAAAAAGGAGAAAAAGCACAAAACAAGAGTTGGAATGAAAATGGAGATGTAATTTTTAGATAGGATAGATTTTTTAAAATGCTATGAAAATAAGTTGAGTAAAGTTGTGAACTAAGATAAAATCAAAACCAAGAAGAAATAGAAAGCCTGAATTGAATTAAAAATATTAAGGAAATCAAATCATTACTTAAACTCACAAAAATCCGCTAGGAAGGAGCGGATGTAGCTCAAGTGGTTAGGCACCTGCCTCCCACATGGGAGGTCCTGGTTACAGTTCCCAGTGCCTCCTAAAGAAAACAAGTGTACACAACAAGCAGAGCCAATGAGCAGATAATGAGCAGACAGACAAGGGAGCCATCTTGGGCAGGGGGAAATTATGCAAATAGGGAGTGGATATAGCTGAAGTGGTTGAGTGCCTGCTTCCCATGTACTAGGTCCCAGGTTCAATCCCCAGTACCTCCTAAAAAAAATTTATTGGGGAGTGGATGTGGCTTAAGCAGTTGAGTTCCCGCCTCCTCCATGGGAGGTCCTGGGTTCAGTTCCTGGTGTCTCCTAAAGAAGATGAATAGATGCAATGAGCTGACACAATGAGCTGATGCAACAAGCAGACACAACGAGCAGACACAATGAACAAGGAGTGGGTGTGGCTCAAGCGGTTGGGTACCTGCCTCCCACGTGGGAGGTCCCAGGTTTGGTTCCTGGTGCCTCCTAAAGAAGACAAGCTGGCAATGAGCACACACAATGAGCAGACACAATAAAGCAGACACAACAAGCAAACAGATGAGGGAGCCATCAGGGGGGTGGGGGAGGAATATAAGTATTCCTGTCTTAACACACTATGCTTAGAACAGACTCCACTGTTAGAACCACTGACGCCATCATAATTAGACCCTGGTTGCTGCAGCCCAGTTTCACTACCATTGTTCCCACTGATGTCAGTTTTGCTGCTGCTGCCATCCTCACTAGAATGGAATCTGCTCAGCCCCTGCTTCTCTGGTTCACAGCTCCTACATTGATGTCAGCCAGGTTAGGTCCCATGTGCATGACTTAGCTGCAAGGGAGCCAGAAAGCCAATTTTTCTCTTCTGTTATGGCGTTCTCTCCCTCTCACCAACACTCAAAAAATGAAAATTCCCCAACGTAGGACAGGAGTTTACACATTTGGGGAACAAGGTCCACTAAAGGAAGTCTGGATATTCTGTGATTGGGAGTTTGGGGGTGGGGATGGGGGAGTGACTATTGAGAAGGACTCCTGCATGTATAATGATTGGAGCCCTCATAACTTGGGAACCTGTGAGAGAGATTGTAGGCTTTTGGGCTTTGAGGATCGGGTCTTTCTTGTAGGGTGAGAGATTGGGATTAATGCAGAATCATGGTTGTCAGTGTTTGTTAGCTTCTGGTGGCGTTCAAAGCTGGGTGTCAGTGATTTGCAGGTCAGTAGTTCTGTGATTTGAGAGATGGGGTACATTAGTAATGGGGGAACCTTGTGGTGTCATTGATTTGCACGACTCTTGGGTCAATGATTAGGGGTCATTCAAGGTCAGTGATTGGAGATCACTGGGTTTAACTAATAGGGCAGGATTTGGTGGCCTTTTAGAATGTTTCAGTCTTTATGGGGATCAAGGGGCTTTTGGGAACCAGTGATTAGAGTTTTCTATGGATCAGTTATTGAAGTTCAGCATCATTAATTGGCAGACTGTGGTGGTCTGGGATTTAGAGACTTTGAGAAGACCTGAAATAGTCTATGGGGTATGTGTGTAAGGAGATCAATGACTGAGGTGTGAGAATACACTGGAAAATCTGTGGAGTTCAATGACATAAGGTCAATGGTTGAGAGCCTGAGGATGTTGGTGATGGGGGAGTGGGTCTTTGATGCCAATGATAAGGCTGGTGGGATGTTGGGGATCAGGATTTGCCAGTCTGTTGAAAGGTTGACGATTTGATATATCCATGACTGGGACTTTATTATACTCATAAATGGAGTTTCTATGAGGTGAGTGATTCAAGAACTGGAATGTCAGTGGGTATTGGTGATTCATAATCTGTGGAAATGGTGTGGCCATTAAGGGTCTCTGGAGGTCAAGAATTAATGATCTATGGGTTCATTGAGCATCCTAATGGACTATAGTTACGTTATACTCTGCAGGTTGGTGAGTAAGTGTCTGAGGACCAGAAACCAGGGGTCTCAGCACATGGATATGAGTTTTGTGGAGTCAGTCATTTTGGGCTTTTGCATTTGGGAGGTCTGTGTTGTTGGTTGTCTAAGTGGTTAGTGATTATGGATCTCTGGAGTCACTGACACTACAAGAACTGTACACTGACCACCCCACTGGTACCCAGTGAGTGATCCCCACAGGGTCTTGGTTATTATGTGGTTAAGGGTTATGGCTCTCTGGAGGCACTGATTTATGGTCATGAAGGGAAGCCCATGAAAATCAGGTATTGGGTTTCTATGCATTCAGTGTTGAGGGGCCATTGGGGTCCCTGATGTGGGGCCTTAATGGTCTTTTGTTTTTTCAAAGATTTATTTTATTTTTATTTATTTATCCCCCCCCCCCCCGCTGCTTGCTCACTGTGTCCATTTGCTGTGCACTTTTCTGTGTCTGCTTGTCTCCTTTTGTTCCACCATCTTGCTGCGCCAGCTCACCCACACCACGCGGCCCAGCTTGCCTTCACCAGGAGGCCCCCGGAATCGAACCCGATTCCTCCCATATGGTAAATGGGAGCCCAACCACTTGAGCCACATCCACTTCCCCTTAATGGTCTCTGATAGGAGTGATGTGGTAGTCAGTGATTTGGTATCTTTGTGCTCATTGCAGGGTCTGTGGTTGCTAGTTATTGAGTAGTCTATAAGGGCTATTTATTGGATGGCCTGTGAGGGACAAATGATAGAGGGTTTTGAGGTACATAATTAGGGTCTGTTATATCAATGTTGGGTATATTTGGGGGTCAGTGAATGATTATCTGTTTTGGACAGTGATTGGTGGCTTCTCGTGGGTTTGTTTGGGTTTTTTTAAGATTTATTTATTTATTTCTCCCCCAACCCCATTGTTTTGCACTTGCTGTCTGCTCTCTGTGTGTTCTTCTGTGTCTGCTTGTCTTCTCTTTATGCGGCACCAGGAACTGATCCTGGGACTTTCCAGAGTGGGAGAGAGGCGCTCAATCTCTTGCGCCACCTCAGCTCCCTGGTCTGCTGCCTCTCTTATTGTCTCTCCTCTGTGTCTCTTTTTGTTGTGTCATGTTGCTGCGCCAACTCTCCACCCAGGCCAGCACTCCTGCACAGGCCAGCACTCCTGCGTGGGCCTGCTTGCCTTCACCAGGAGGCCCCAGGAATCGAACCCTGGATCTCCTATAAATCTCCTTAGACTATATAAAATAATATCGTCTAAGGAAACCCTGCTTGTCCCATGGTGAAGATCCTGGTAGACAGGAGCCCAATCACTTGAACCACATCTCCTTCCCTTCTTGTGTTTTTTTAAGAGTTTGTGTTTAAGGATTTTGTGTGCTTACAGTATCTACGAGGTCAGGGGTTGAGAACCTTTGGACATGCATTGACAGGGTTCAGTAATTTCTAGTCCATGGGAGGTGGTGTTCAATGATCAGAGTATTTGTGGAGGTCAGTGAGTGTTGTCTTGTTTGGGACAGTGCCTGAGGACCTGTGGAATTTACTCATTAAGAATGTATGTGGGTCAGTGACTACCAGGGGGTGGGGTTAATGATTGGGTGTCTGTGGGAATTAGCAATTGGAGTTTTAGTGACTGGTGGCTTATGGTGATATTATTGGGGGGAATGTAGTCAGTGTTTGGGTGTCTGTGGATAACTATGATAGAGGGTTTATGGGGATGAGTTATTTGGCTTCAGGTTGTGGGGTATAAGGGTATATCAGTGATTAAGGCTTTTTTGGGAACTGGGATGTCTCTGTGGACAACTGATTCTCAGCAAGAGAAGAGTAACTTGCCAGAAAGAATATGGCTTTGCTCCAGAGTTTAGGGAACTCTGATTGTCCTGTCAGGGCTTGCTATAGGCTCCATATACCATCCTAAGTCCTATAGTACCTTCAAACACCCTCGAATCCCCTGGGACATGAGAGGCCAAATAGCAAAGCTACTTGAACTGCAGCCCAGACTTGCTGGAGAATCTTCTGTTATTCTACTTTGGAAAAGACATACCAACATGCTTCAGGCATCTGGATCCAAAAAAAAAAAAAATCAATGAAATGATAACCCCTCCTCCATCTTCTTTGCCCCTCTTGATAAATGTGTATTTTATCAAAACATCTAGTGTTTTACTTCTTTCTCTCCAGATCTTATCATCAATGTAGTGTAGCAATCCTCAAGGTCTCTGAGGACATAATTTTGGCACAGAACCAGTGATAGGTTATGGCCCTCAGACAAAGCAAGATATACTGTAGTCCCTGCTGGGTAAAAGGGAAGTCACTTCTAGTATTCCTTGCTTTTTTTTTTTTTTTTTTTTTTTTACCGGGAGGTCCCAGGGATCAAACCCAGGTCCCTCCATTATGGGAGATGGACGCCCAACCATTTGAGCCACATTTGTCCCCCTCCTTGCTTTTTAATATAGACAAAATTGTATACCAATTATCAGGGCCCTTATTGATCTACTCTAATGAAAAGACCTCATCTGGAAAGGCAGCTTATTAGAGTCACCACCATATTGTCATTTCTTTATGCTATCTGTCTTCTGCACAGGCTAAACTAGTGAGTTTAAAGGAAATGTATCTACCAGGCCCTTCTGACATCACAAACTTTAGTTCACAGGTCAAAGAGCCAATGTGAGGATTCTTCCAGTTGCTCTTTGTTCTTGCCCACTGTTCACTCAGGAGTGAGGAAAATGACTAGAAGAGGGTTCTGGGTCCCACTGGACCCACTTGAGAGACTGACTTGCACAAAATTGCCATTTATCCCTTGATTCCCATAAGCTCGGTATACCTTTTTTTTTTTTTTCCCAGTACACTTTTAGCCCCATAAAAGACCACAGGTCCTTAAAGAAAGGCAAAAGTCCATATCTCTGCTGTTAGTGTTAGGCCCTTCAAGGATCCCTCTACCTTCATTCAAGGAATTCTGGATCTATAAATTGAGAATTGTGTAAGAGGCTATGACTTTTAATACAGCTCAAGTCAGTTTTCTCTTCACCAGATGTACAATTTGGTTATTGAGATCCAGTAGTATCAATGGACTGCCTTTTTAATTGGTCTCAAGAATCCAATAATCACTTAGCTACTGTCAAAAATCTCCATGGTTTAAACCATTTGGTTTACCACTCTGGTAAATTATACCATTTTTGCCTAAAGGAATTATGTAAACTATTTTGTCTCAGTTACTATCAGATCTTTTTTTTTTTTTTTTCACTTTTTCAGCAACCATGAGATCTATTTTCCTCCATTGAAATGCATCAGCTTCCATCATTTTCCTATCCCTTAGAAAAGAGTCTATAGTTCTATTTAAAGGCATGGTGCTCCCCTCACCACATACACTTTATACAGAGTGTGCATGAAGTCTGGAAGCCTATGTGAATATACTTATTACCATCAAGGACATCTTTAAAAACAATAAAATAATATCATCTAAGGAAACCCTGCTTGTCCCATGGTGAAGTGATTATACTCTAGGGCCTTCTTAAGGACATAGGGTGAATAGGTTGTATCCAATATGGCTCTCTCCCTAAATCTTGGGATTCCTTTAGTCATCTGCATTAGCCAAGGAATTTCAGGCCTCTCACTTTCACTTAATGTAGGGCAAATCCTTTTCAGGGCTCAATGTCATTCAGTGATGTGGCTCTGGACTTCACCCACAAAGAGTGGCAGAGATTGGACCTTACTCAGAGGAAACTGTAAAGGGACGTGATGCTGGAGAACTACAGCAACCTGATCGCCCTGGGTAAGGACAGCTTTATTCTCTCTGCTATTTTTCAGTTCTTTAAGAACTATGGGGCATCTGAAGTGACTCAGGCAACTGACTCTTAATTCTGGGATCTAAGATTCTTAATTCCTGTTAGCCACAAATATGTCTTCTTTTTGGCCCTGATTCAAATGTTATTTTGCCAACACTGAGGCTGTACCTTGTTCATTTGTCAAAAGCCAAACAAGTGTCCACAAATCCTTTATCATTTTCCATTATAAAGTATCAAGGTACCAAACCAGACATGATTTTCAAGTTGGAGAAAGAAGAGCCAAGGATAATTCAGGGAGAAATTCTTATTCAGAGCTGTCCAGGTGATTAAGTAAAGGAACAACAGTTTTGTTGTGGGCAGAAGTTAGATTCATAAACTTGTTTGTTTTAATAAGAGGTTAGTGTCTTTTAAAGGATGTTTAGGCATCCCTCTAACAGTTGTAGATCTTTGATAGTGATTTAGGCCTGGTTTATGCAAGAGCCTTGGATATATAATTGGCATATCTACTTTAGGAATTCCTTTCTTTAGAAATGATGAATAAGTTATATAATCACACAAAGGAGTACTCTCTAGTACTGAAAATACAGGTGAATCTCACAAACCAATTTTGAACAAAAGAAACCAGTCATAAAAGAATAGAATATTTATTCTTCTGTTGATGGAAATTTACATTCTTATATATGACTCCTGAAGATCATGTGCATGTATTTCTGTTGGTGTATTTAGGAGTAGAATTGATAGGTTCTAGAATATGGGTATGCTCAGATTCAGTAGATGCTGCCACACATTTTTCCACAGGAATAATGACAAGTTATACTCCCATCAACAGTGTGTGAGAGCTCCAGTTAAGTTTTCTGTATAGTGTGAGGTAGGGATCAGATTTCACTTCTAGCACTATTTATTGGAAAAACTCATTTCGCCACTGTCATGCAAAGACCTTGGTCAGAAATCAGGAATCCATACATCCATGAGTCTGGTCTTAAACTTTCTATTCCAATCCTTTGGCCTTTTTGTCTATATTTGCAACAATACCCCACTGTCTTAATTACTGCACCTTTTTTTTTTTTTTTTACCGGGAGCTCCCAGGGATGGAACCCAGGTCCCTCCATATGGAAGATGGATGCCCAACCATTTCAGCCACATCCGCCCCCTACTGTAGCTTTTTAATAAGTCTTTCTCGCCAGTAGAGTACGTCTCATCACCTTGTTCTTCTTCTTCAAGAGTGTCTTGGTTATTCTTGAACCTTTGCCTTTTCTTACTTTCAAAATCAGCTTGTCAAATGCCACAAAAAACCTGCTGAGATTTTGTTCAGAATTCCATTGAAATGATAGATAATATTGACATGCTTATGTCATTTATTTGTACATTCTTTGACATTACTCAATAACCAAAACAATTTTTTGTATAGAACTTTCATTAGATTTATTCATTGGTATTTGATATTTTTATGCTAATTAAAATGGTATCTCTCTTATGTTTCACTTTATAATTGTTGCCAAAATATAGAAATACTATTTTTTATTAACTCTGTACCCAGCAACCTACTGATAGGTAAAAAATAACATATGTTTTGATTTTTAGGTTTTCTGGTAAAGAAGCATATCATCTATGAATAATTAAACTCCTGTATTTATAATTTTCATACCTTTTAGTCAATTTACTTTTATTTTCACATTGACCAGGACCTTCTGTATTGTTGAATTAAAGTGGCAATAGTAGTCATTTTTGTCTTATTCCTGATATCAGAGGGAAAGCTCCCAATATATATTTACTGTGCTTTTAATAAATTAAGGAAGTTCTCTTTTATTCCTAGAGTTTTAAACTGTAGGGTAAGTGTTAAATATTTTCAAATATGTTTTCTATTTCTCTTGATGATCATACACATTTTCTCTTTTATTCTGTTAGTATGATGAGTTATATTGGTTCAGAATGTTAAACTATCATAGCATTCTTGGAATAAATCAAATATGTTGTGTTACACTGTATACATGACTGAAATTGGTTTGGTTGGGATTTTTTTGCATCTGTGTTCATGAGTGAGATTGGCCTGTGTGTACTTTTCCTTTCTCTTAATGCCCTTGTGAGGTTCTGTTATCAAAGTTAAGCTAGCCTAAAAAAAAAGTTGAGTAACATTCCCCATTCTTTTGTTCTCTGGAATAGTTTGTTGAGACTAGATGCTTTCTTTCTTAAATATTGGGTAGAATTCACCAAGGAAGCTATCTAAGCTAGGAGAGTTCCTGGTGGGAAGTTTTAAAATTATGGATTCAAGCTCTCTAATAAATATTAAAATATATTCAAACAGGCATACTTCTTGTGTCAATTTTGGAAAGATGGCTTTAGTCCTTTCAAAAGAAACTTTTGTCTTCAATGATCTCTCTGTTGTATGTGTATTTTCTTGTTTGATCAATTCCTTCTTTTACATTTCCTTCATTCTATGTTCTTTGGTGTTATTTTACTGGTCTTTTCTAATTTCTTGAGATGGATGCCTCAACAACTAATTTTCGGCCTTTTTTCTTTCTCCAATGCACTGGTAATTTATCTGCCAGAAAAAAACTCACCCATCTTTAGAGAAAGATAATGCAACCCCAAGTCTGGTAAAAATCCACAATATCCAGCATTTAATAAAAATTACTGGCTCCTGTGACCCTCTATAGTTTTGCTAGAATGTGCATTGGACCTTATGACTTATATAGCCAGTCTTGCCTTTTCCACTCATTACAACCTTTGGGTTGTAAGGAACAATGTCTCAATCATGTGAGCTGGCAGTTTCAGAATTGTTAATCCATATCTCCATGAGAAATAAATTTACTATCTAAAGTACGGTATTCATGTATACTTCCTTTAGTCTTTACCTTTACAGTTTTCAATTAAAATATCTTTTTTTCTTGTCTTTTTCCTTCATCTTTGGTGTGTTTTGTAATTTTTTATTGAATTTCAAAATACTATATATGGAAAGATAGTAGAAACTGGGGTGAATAATATTTATTATTGTAAATGAGCATGCCCTTCTGTCAGGCCATTAGTGGGGTGAGGCAAGGGGGTTGAGTCAACTTAGTCAGTAGTTGAGCTGGGTTTTGGGTTTTGTTATAGCTGTCATTATCTTCATAGAATCATAGACTTTAAATTCCTCCTATGATAAATGGCTCCTACCCTGTGCTTATGTGGGGACTGCATGCCCAAATATTTTTCTCTGTTCCTCTTCCAGATGTCTGAATGCCTTTACCACATAGGGGATCTCTCCAAGTTCTTACTCCTTCCCCAGGAATACTTGCCAAACCTTATATTATAATATGCCTAGGTGTAGTTTTCTTTCCCTTGTCATAAAATGTTGTTTAATGTCCTTCCTCATTTTCGAAAACGTTTTGGCCATTATTTGTTCAGATGTTCCTTCTGCCCACCTGCTTACTCTCCTCCCTGCCTCCATTTTCTCTCTTCCCTCTTTATGGAATTCCAATTATACATATGCTAGATTTCTTGTGTAATCCCTATTTCTTTTACTCTGTCTTTTGTATTCCTCATCTTTTTATCTCTCCATGCTTTTTTCTTGCTATTTCTTCTGAATCATCTTCCAGTTAACTAATTATCTCTTAAGCTATGTCTCAGTTGCTGTTGAACCAATCCATTATTTTATAGTTCTGGACTCTTTAAGCATCTCTTCTACCATAGGTGGGTGATTTTCCAGACCTTCCCCTCTTTGGCAGGCCCTGAACTCCAATTTTTTGCCTTACCTCTGTGAGATTTTTCACAATCTCTTCTTCACTCAGCCTCTCTTCCTGGATCAACAGATGCCTTGTGAGGGGAAAAGCTGCCTCAAATGTCATGCTATCAATGATCAGGGTTTTCTTTTACTCCTTTTCATTCTTTACTGGCTTCCTCATCCAATGAAGAATGGATGAAGTGAAGCAATGGAACCATTGCTTCCAATCCCTTCAAGCAATGGTTATTTATGCTTTTCAAGTTTTCTAGTTGTTCTCAACAGAAGGGTTAGTCCACATAATTATGTCAGCAATATCGAAAAGAGAATTCCTTCCAAGCCAATTTTTTTTTTTTAGGTTTTTTGGTTCATCTTGTATGGTTGTCCTTAGTGGGAGGTTGGTTTTCTAGGCCACCATTCCTGGAAGCTAATTTTGAACTCTTAATGTGACCTCTATCTCCCTTATCTAGGTTCTGGTATTCTTGTTAAGTCCTCCTTTTTCTAACATCCTCAGTCTCCTTCTTTCCCACCATTTCTGGCAATTTGTCATAAGATATTGATTAACAGATTACCAGTTTTACCCTCTTTGTTTGAGCTGTGCTCCAGTTCACTCCAGAAAAGTCCACTGATCTATTCTCTTCCCTTTACTATCAATTTATCATTCAAATGAAATAATAATATTCTTTCCCATGTAACAATTTTATCTTTCTCATTTTTAAAAATCTTTATTGAGGTATAATTTCCATACTATAAAATTCACACATTTTAAGTGTACAATTAAATGATTGTTAGTATATTTGCAGAGTAGTGCAACTACCACCACAATATAATTTTAGAACATTCCATTCACTCTTAAAGGAGAATAGAGAGAAAATGGAGAGAAGAAAATTATGAATTATAAAGTAATTTAAGAATATTTTCCAGAAATTAAAAACAAAATTTCTGATTTATGCACTTCCCAGCACAATTTATGACCCAGTATAGTAGCACAACACTGTGGATATTCTGTTTGCTCTAGAGAGAATTAAAAAGTTCAGTAGAGCTATATAATTTGATATATTATATAGCTCCCACCAGGGAGGGGAGAAGAAACTATATTTTTTCCTACCTCTTGAAAGGCACTATGTAGTGAGACACAGAGTAGGGATTATTATCCAGGGACTTAAACTGGAATTGCTTCATAAGTAAAATAAGGAAACAGCTTAGAAGGGGAGAAACGATGGGCTGCAATTCAGGTCCTCTAGTTCTACAACATTCTCTGAAGACAGAACCTGCTATTTCTCAGGACTCAGAAATAACAAAAACTTGTATGGGAAAACTGATCTTCAGTTAATACCTGAGGGTTGACTGGAAATGGTGTTCTGAAAAGCAATTTACATCACAGAAGCAAGAATATGAAGGATAAACAATTGGGGTTTAAAATATATATATACACACACACACACACATACACACATATATGCCTTCTTTTGTACCCAGATCACTATTCCTTGTGACTATTGTCACCTTCTTTCATTAGTTTGTAAGGTCATATTTGTCAGAGAATAAAGTGATTTATAGAAAATTCCTGGTCCTGTTTCCACTAGAGAATGAGTAGAATTCTTTCAGACAAGAGACCAGGCCTCAAACCAAAGTGTCATTTTCATATAGGACATTTTGAAGAAGTTTCATTTCATTATATGAAGTCAATCAGATTTGTAGACTATTAGCAGTTAAACAATAAATACCACTGACATCAATAAGTGAATTCTGGGGAGTCCAGTGGATTCCTTTGTACAAGTAGAACTTCCAAGGATCATTTAAAACAAGTCAGGGTTATACACTCTACACAAATCTTCCCAGTGGATGAGGGAATAATATTGACTCTTTGTGACCATCTTTATTTCAACGTTTTATCAACCAGCTCTATGATGCAGAATAGTGACCAATTTTCTCTAGCAGTAGAGGAGGGACTAACTCCTACCTCTTACTAAATGAGATTTCTTCCACCAGCAGATGCAAGGCAATAGTTTTTGAAGCCAAAGCTGGCATTCTATACTTAGAACAAAAAGAAGAAAGCAGACCTTAGAGGTTCAAAACTTTTAATGTGTGAAGGGAATGGAAGAGTAGCATTATTGAGAAATAAATGACATGTTATGTTTTGTATCTACAGCACATAAAATATTTATAATGTATGCTTTATTTTGTTTGTTTCTAGGAGTCTGGCAAAATAATGGCCATATTGAGAGGCACCAGGAAAACCAGAAAACATGTTTAAGGCAAGTTAATGATCAACCAGAAAACAGTAATTAAGGATAGGGGCTATGAATGTAAAAAAACTTTAGAAAACCTTCTAATCATAGCACAGATCATCTTTCTGCATTCCAAAGACCTCATAAATGTGACTCATATGGAAAGAACTTGAAACCCATTACTCAGAAGCCACATCCCAGTAGACATCAGAGACCTCATATAGAAAAAAATACCTGTGGATGTAACGGTTGTGACCAAGTATTTAGAAAGAAGTCAAAGCTCATACTTCAGAGAATTTCTATAAGAGAGAAACCTTATTCATGTCATGGATGTGACAGAACTTTTAGTCATAAGTCAATGCTCATGGTACATCAGAGAACTCCTACAGGAGAGAAACCTTATGAGTGCACTGAATGTGGGAGAGCTTACTCACTGGAGTTCTCTCTTCATGTACATCAGAGAAGTCATATAGAGAGAAGCCTTATGAATGTAATTACTGTAAGAAAGCTTTCTCCAATACATCAGCTCTCACTAGACATCACAGAACTCATACAGGAGAGAAACCTCATAAGTGTAATTACTGTGTTAAGGCTTTTTCCCAGAAATCATATCTCATACATCACCAGAGAACACACACAGGAGAGAAACCATGCAAATGTAATGAATGTGAAAAGACTTTCTCTCAGAAATCAGTTCTTATTAGTCATCAAGGAACTCATGCAGGAGAGAAACCATGCAAATGCAATGAATGTGAAAAGACTTTCTCTCAGAAATCAGTTCTTATTAGTTATCAAAGAACTCATGCAGAAGAGAAACCATGTAATGAATGTGAGAAAACTTACTCTCAAAAATCAGGTCTCATTAATCACCAGAGAACTCATTCAGGAGAGAAGCCATATAAATGTGATAAGAGTGAGAAAAGTTTCTTTCAGAAATCTTACCTCATTATACATCAGAGAACTCATTCAGGAGAAAAACCATATAAATGTAATAAATGTGAAAAAAGATTTCTTTCAGAGCTACAATCTCATTACACATCAGAGAATTCATACAGGAGAGAAAATATATAAGTGTAATGAATGTGATAAAGGCTACATGAAGAAGTCAGCACTTAATAAACATCGAAGAATTCATATAGGAGTGAAACCATTTCAGTGTAATGTGTGTGGAATAGTTTTCACCCAGAACATACGACTCAATGTACATCAGCGCATTCACAGAGGAAAGAACACTTATGAGTATAATGTGTATGGTCAAGTCTTCAGAGTGAAAGCAATGTGCACTAGACATCACAGAACACACAGAGTTCTTCGAGAGAAATCACAGTTCACTAAGCTTTAAATAACTCAAATGAGAACAAAAAACTATGAATATAATGATTGTGATAAAGCCATCATGGAGAACATTTGACATCGGAGTATTCATAAAGAGAGAAATCATATATATGTGTAACATAAACCCCCAACTTAGTGGGAAAGATACCTTTAGAGGTAATCTATGTAGAAAAGCCTTCAGAGAGAAACACTAAACATTAAAAAAAAAAAAAAAAAAAAACATGTACTGGGGCGGATGTGGCTCAGATGGTTGGGCATCTGTCTCCCATATGGAGGGACCTGGGTTTGATCCCCAGGACCTCCCGGTAAAAATAAAAATATAGAAGCTTCACGGGCCACCAGGCCATGCGCGTGGGTGTGTCATCAGGCCCCATGTCAGGCCCCACCGAGCCACGCAGCAAGATGATGATGTAACAAGAGAGTGACCCAGGGAGAGCCATGACGAGATGCGCCAAAAAAACAGGAACTAAGGTGGCGCAGGCAGTAGGACGCCTCTCTCCCACATCAGAGTTTCCCAGGATTGAATCCTGGTGAAGACAGGAGGAGAAGGATGAGAAGAGAGGGCAGGAAACACACAAAAAACAGCAAAAACGGGGGGGGGGGCCTAAAAATGAATAAAAGTAAATAAATAAATCTTTAAAAAACATGTACAGTGGAGAAAACCTTTTGATGTCCTAAATATGGGAACTCTCCTATTACATTAAAGAACTCATGGAAAAGAAGAAACTTCTTTTGTTGTACATCAGGCAATAGAGATCTGGTACTGGCCAATGAGAAGCAAGAGTAAGTCTGCTGGGGAGCCTGGTGAGAAAAACTTCTACTCTCATAAAAAGAGCACAGGCTAAGCTCACTTGATAACCCCTTTTATTCCTGTGTTGGGATGTGTGGGTGAGGATATAATGCCTGAAGCTGTGTCAGCTATCTTGCTACCATGAAACATCAATTCTGAGAAAGAAAAGCAAATTAAGGATGACAGGAGAAGGATGGAAAGACTGGGTTCTTAATATGGTCGAGCCAATGAGCCAGCTGTCATCTCATGTACTTCGGAGTCAATAAAAGCCCTCTTGTCCAAGCCACTTTTAGTTGGTCATTCTTTTGCTTACAACAGAAGGCATCCTAATACTGGTGTTTGTACCTGGATCTGGAGGGCTATTGAATTGGCTGGTGAAAGAGGTAGTAGAGAAGAAAATGATGACACCAACTGTTTCAGCTGGGACTTTGTTTATATAGTGGTAAAACTTTGAGTCCAACTGTAACCTTTCATATTTGGGGAAACAGGTCATCTGCCAACCAGGTCTTAGTGTTAGGAGAAACCATAGGGGGGAGAAAATCAGAGAGCTGTATTGGGTGGTTATATTTTGTAGCCTTTCAAAGTGGAGACAACTTAGTCTGCAGATAGCAGAGAAGGGAAAGGAAAGAAGAGTGATTTTGCTAAAAGAGGTGCTATCTTCTTGCAACATATAACCAAAATTTGCTGAGACCCACAATTTGGAGCCTTATTGTGTCAGAAAATCCACTTTCTACTGCAAGCTAAAGTTAATGAAAAGGGTGATTGATAAGCTGAAGACGTATTAGGAAAAAATTTGATATATTGAGGGCCCTAACAAATTTTTAAGCTCCCTCTAACAGCATTGTATGCTGAGTAAAGGGAGCAAGCAAGTCCAGACATAGTCCGGATATATAATTTGGCTCTGGTTATTAATGCCTGGAATGACATATTAAACAGTGATACTCTACCATGGTCTTGAGAGAACAGTATCACCAATAGCTCCCCAAACCTGGCTGAGAGCAGCCTGTGGCTGTTTATCCCAAGGGAGTCAGTCATCAGTGCTTGATCTGACAACACCAAGAAGTCACTGCATAATCTCTGTTGTGGCCAAGGAGGGCAGTGAGTAAGGAGATCATCTCAGCAGATCTGGAGCATGGAGGATAAGCCACGAGGGAGATTCTCAGCAACAGCAGAACTAAGGATTGATAACATAGCTAACCAGGGAACTTGTTCCACACTGCAATAGAAAGGAGGCATGTCCTTGACATCCTGTTTTAATGTAGACTGGTGATTACTGTGTTTCATGCTCTTCTTTTTTGAATGGGACCATAGGAAGTTAAAGACAAGGAGACACATCTGGGCTTGAGAAGGAGGATTGCTTATCACCCAAAGACTGGATTTGGAACATCACGCAAAAATGGCGGAGTAGGAGGCTCTAAGGGTTGGTTCTCCCATTGAGCTGGAAAGACTTAGGGGTACCCCATGCCTTGACAGAAGGACTTATTCAGAGCTATGTGAATCTACTGCATGTCAGCACTCAAAAGACCATGTTAACTATGGAGTGAGACTGTTCAATCTTCCAATATGCTACAAAAAGTTGAATTTATTTTAAAATGGAATTATATTCTCTCTATTCTTTAAGTTGCTATTCTTACATATCATTATACCAAATGTATATTTCTATACTGAGAAGTAAATACTTTTTATACTTACATAGTATTATGTTTTACAGGCCTAGAATAATCTACCACCTATTTTAGATTATTTCTAAATTTTTTATATCACCATTGCAAGCCCAAGAAGCAGTCCTATACAGATGTCTTTGCATACTTCTCTGATTAGAATAAATAAATTCTTAAGAACAAAAGAGCTGATGCAAGTCTGTGTACATTTAAATGGCTTATATTCTATATTTCCAATGTGCTCTCCAAATGGATGGATTTACACTCTAACAGAGAGCATGAGAGCAGCCATTTCTGTCACACTTTCTGCACTTCCGTTATTAATATTTAGATTAATCAATTTGTCTATATATTTTTTGGCCTTAATTATTTCTTGCTGACTTGCCAGTGTTTCTAGTGGACCATAGTCTACTACTTTTATATGAGCATTTTATATACTGGACAAAGATTAAATACCAAATGTGCTACAAATATTTCACCAGACTGTTGATGACTATAGAAAACTTTGCTTTTGTTGCACAGAAGAAATGAGGCAATCCGTTTTCGGATTGAGTCCTCTCTCTTCGTCTTTTTCCTTACTCTTTCTGTCTTTGTGTCATGCCACCCACAATTTATAAGTTTATAAATATAAAATTTTTTTGGCTTTATCACTTTATCTTTTCTTTTTGAACTATTTAGACCAGCTGGATTTATTTTTATTAAGTAGCAAACAGATATGTGACTATAAAAGGCAATTTTTAAGTAAAAATTTCTCACTTAAGTCGTTAGGAATTGAGGCATTGTCTTGGCAGACTGCTGGCGAGCTCAATCTTAATGCATAATATTAAGTAACATTTAACTTCTCAAATTGTATTTCCCCCACTCTTCCTCAAAGAGTCTTAAATGGGATCTAAGATAATGTTGTACACTGATTTTTCAAATCATCCTTGTACAAAATGACCCATACAAGATCTTGTTCTTCTTCATTGGTAAAGCCAAGACTAAAATTGGTTCTCTTAAAAATTGAGTGTGGTGTTTTTTTTTTATTAGAAACTCTTTCTACACATAGCCTTTTAGATTATACCTATAGGTCATACTTGGAAATAATCACCCCCAGTATCGACTCACAGTCATGATATTATGTTAGACATTGCCCAGTGCAATCACTTCTAACATTTACCTAAATCTGATGCCAACCTGGTATCCTAAACTTCAACAGAAAACTAGTGTTTCATGAGCTATTAATATATGTCCCACTCAAATTTTTTATTTCAGAAGGAAGTATAAACTAATAGATACACTTAATAGGGCTTTCCTTGTCAATGAATTGTTTATACTAGGGAAGAGTTACAAATTTTCTTTGGCCAGAGAGACTGTTATTTTCTGTTTTTATGATAACAGCCATTCCAAGGGTATGAAGTGGTATCTCATTTTGGTTTTGATTTGCATTTTCCTAATAGTTAAAGATGTTAAGACTCTTTTCGTGTGCTTATTGGCCATTTATACATCTTCTTTGGAGAAATGTCTACTCAAGTCCTTTGCCTATTTTTTAATTGGTTTGTTTGCCTTTTGTTATTGAGTTGTAGAACTTCTTTATATATTCTGCATATTAATCCCTTATCAAACATATGATCTGCAATTATTTCTCCCATTCTGTGGGTTGTCTTTTCACTCTTGTGATATTGTTCTTGGTGCACAAAAGGTTTCAATTTTTCTGGAGTCCAATTTATCTAATTTTTCCTTTTGTTGCTCATGCTTTTGGTGTCATATCTAAGAATGCACTGCCAAATACAAAGTCATGAGGATTTCCATATATATATATATATATTTTTTTTTTTTTTTTAAAGGTACCAGGGCCAGGAATTGAACCCAGGACTTCGTATGTGGGAAGCTGGTGCTCAACCACTGAGCTACATCAGCTCCCTATATAGATAGATAGATAGATAGATATAGATATATACATTTTTTTTTTTTTTTTTAGATTTACAGTTTTAGTTCTTAACTTTAGTTCTTTCATCCATTTTGAGCTAATTTTTGTATATGGTGTAAGGTGAGGATCCACCTTCATTCTTTTGCATATGGATATCCAGTTATCCCTGTACCATTTGTTGAAAGATAGTCCTTTCCCCATTGAATGGTGTTGGCACCCTTGTTGGAAATCAAATGACCATATATGTGAGGGTTTATTTCTGAGCTTTCTATTCTATTCCAATTGTCCATTTGTCTATCTTTATGCCAGTACCACATCGTTTTGATTATTGTCCATTTGAAATCAAGAAGTGTGAGTCCTCCAAATTTGTTTATTCTTTTTCAAGATTATTTTGGTTATTTGGGATCCCTTACAATCCATATGAATTCGATGATTGGCTTTTCTATTTCTAAAAAAAAAAAAAAAAAAAAATTGCTGGGATTTTGATAGATTGTGTCAGATCTGTAGATTGCTTTGGTTAGTGTTGTCATCTTTTTTTTTTTTTTTTTTCTTTTTTTACCGGGAGGTCCCGGGGATCGAACCTGGGTCCCTCCTTATGGGAGACGGACGCCCAACCAGTTGAGCCACATCCGACCCCCTAGTGTTGTCATCTTAACATTATTAAATCTTTGAATCCATGTGTTCATCATGGGATATTTTTCCATTTTTTTAGGTCTTCTTTATTTTCTTTCAGCAGTTTTGTAGTTTTCGGTGTTCAAGTCTTTGCTTCCTTTTTTTTTTTTTTTTTTTTTTTTTGTTTTGTTTTGTTTTGTTTTGGAAAAGGGCTTATTTTTATTTTTTATTATTATTATTATTTTTTTTTTATTATTATTATTACTCACATTTTTATAGATGGGAAAACTGGGTCAGGAAGATTAAGTAACTTTCCAAGATCACAGAGTTGGTCTCCTCCAGAGCCCACACTCTGAAGCACAACACTATTCCTCTGTGAAGTGGCTCGCTTAAATCGACCAGCTAAGTAGTAGTAGGTCCTAAGTGATAGCCAGCTCTTCAGCGTATAGATGGGGTGTTTTCTCAACCCTCTAGGTGGTCAGAGCTTTTTTTTTTTTTTTTTTTTTTTTTATTATGGGTAAAAATCAAAATTCTCACAATACATACAAACATTTGTAAAATGATATATAAATATATATGCATATATGTGTATTTGCTTACAAAAATGTTATTTTTATATATATATATATATATATATATGCATATATTTTAAGAGGTGCTTAGATTATCCAAAACACTACACGGAACCCACTGGGATTCCCATGTTGCCCACCTCCCACACCTCCCACCACATCCCACACAAATATCTCCCACAGTGTGGCCCACCAACCTCAATGAACCCACACATCCTGGAGCCCCGCCACCAACCACAGACCACAGTCCACACCGCAGACCACACTCTCCCCCACTCAGCCCTGAGCGGTGTGTGCTGATCCAAAATGGCCCACATCCATCGCCACAATAGTACTCAGGACAACCTCCAACTCCCAAAGAAGCCCCTGTATCTCAACTGCTCATCCCCTCCCTACCCAAAAACTGTCAAGTGGCCACTGGCTCCACCTCATTGTTATAATTTCTTGCATTGCAAGAATCACCATATGTGAGCAAGAGAATACCATCAAGTCCACTCTAGTCCATAGTTCTTCCCCCAATCCAGAGGCGACTGGGATGGTGATGTCCACTCCAACTCCAAGTGAGAGAGGGCTTA
>JAKSZT010054081.1:1142150-1188744 GCA_026826555.1 Tolypeutes matacus | reverse complement strand
CACAGGCACCATACACATCAAATACACACATACATACACACACACACAGCAGGCTCCAGGTATTTCCCAGCCTCGGCCTCTCTAAACCCCTAGGAGCTGCCTTAATGCTCTGAATCCTGCCCCAGTCTGAGTTTCTCTGTCCATTACAGCTCTCTTGACTCCAAACCCAGAATCCTGCCTGAGCCAAGTCCCACTAAGCTCAGGTGTTATGGATTGAATCATGTCCCCTCACTAAGACATGAGGTGAACTCATTTGTAAATAAGATCTTCAGAGAAAGAAAGTGAATCAGTGTGGGCCTTAATCCAATATTACTGGAGTCCTAAAAGCAGAGGAAATTTGGACATAGTCATAGCAAGAGAGAGTAGGAGACAGAAGAAGCCTGAGGGCCATGTGGCAGAGACAGAGACTGAGTTATGGAGTGCAGGCAAGCCACCACCAGAACTCAATACACTTCGAGAATGCATGGACTGCCAACACTTTTGTAGAGTTTTGGCCTCCCAAGTTGTGAGATGATAAATGCCCCTTGTTTAAGCCAGCCAGTCTGTGCTATTTGTTATAGCAGCCCTGGCAAACTAAGACATCAGGCAACCAGACTGGGTCACACCTCTGGCAGCCTTTAGGTGGCTGTACCCACAAATTCAGTCCAGGCACTAAATTTCCAGAAGAGAGGTCTCGTTTTGCTGAGTGGAGCTAAACTGTCCCTGTACAATGGAGACTGACACCCTCCTTCTCCACTCTACTCCCTGGCAGTGGGTAGCAGCTCATCTAAAAGAGGGACCGGCATAAAAGAATTTTGACTTGGACAGTCTCCAAGAAACTTACATGTCCTGGCCTGGCCCTGTTTGGGGTTCGGTGAAGGCCGCTGCCCCGAGGGAGTGATATCCAAGATGAGACGTAAGGATACAAATTGCATTGGCTAACAAGAAGGCCAGGTGAAGGTTATAGGTAGAAGGAATCAGAAGCTAGCAAAGGCAAGACGGGGCCACAATTCTTTCAGAGAGCTTGGAGTAGCTTGGTATGACTAGAAAGCATCAGGAAAAGGGGACTCTGATGGAATGATTCCTGGGAATCTCAGTGTTTCCAGTTTTCCATCTAGATCTGCACCAATAAGGCAATCACAAGCCATAACTGGCTGCTGAACACTTGGAGTGTCACTGATCTGAATTGAGATGTTCTGTAAGTGTGATATAGTCACCGGATTTTACCCTAAACTGTAAAAAAAAAAAAACTCATTAATAATTTTATATTAATTACATGTTGAAATGGTAATATTTTTGATATATCAGGTGAAATGAAATATAGAAATATATTATCAATATCAATCCACCTGCTTCTTTTTGCTTTTTAAATGTGGCTACTATAAATTTTTAAAAGTATATATGTGGCTTATATTATATTTCTATTAGAACAAGTCTGAAGTATACCAAATGCCTGTTTATAAGCCCTTGTACCCCTTTTCTAAATCATTTTTCTATAGGTTCCATGCAAAAGTGACATGTTACTTTCTGATAAAAGCCAAAGCAAATTATATTTTAACTTCCATAGGAATTTCACTTACTCATTTGTTAAGTGCCCATGCATCTTATTCCTTAGTAAAGAACCCACTGGCCCAGATGATACAGAGGAAGATTCAATTTAGGGTGTGTGGGGAGGGGAGTCATGGGACCCCTCTGTACCTCATCTTAGGATTTATATGGAGTAACTTTAGAAACTGTTCAGTCTCCCACCAAAATAACTATTTTAAAGATAATTATATGGTTAAGCCCACAGACATAGTATAACTTTAAGTCTTCTAGGTGATTTCACTCATTCACTGACTTCTCCAATTTGGAACCAACCACAGAGGTTACTTTGTTTAGCCATTCTTCAGATATTTGAACCCTTCACAGCAGCCCATCACAGGTCTGCCCTGACTTGTTGAAACAACCCTCAAAGATGTAAACTAGAAAATTCTGGCCATTCTTGGCCATTTGACCAGGTGTGCACGTGAAAAAGAACAGAAATCTTAGAAATTCTCAAGTCTATCTAAAACCTCTTTCCATAAAGATCAAGTCTAAGAAAACCTTCTTTCACCTAGGACAGTTGAGTCCCCAGCTTATCCTTTCCAGAAAGGAATTCTCTCCAAATGTGTTCCTCAAAATGCTCCAGCAGCCACTTTAATGTGATTCTGCTCTCCTACACGACTTCCTGTGCTCCCATCTTAGCTAACTCAATATTTGTTTTCCTTCTTCTCCTTCTTTTCTTAATATAACAGCTATATTAAGATACATTCCACCCATTTAAAGTGTGCAATTCAGTGGCTTTTAGTATATTCACCGGATTGTACAACCATCATCACTATATAATTTCAGAACATTTTCCTCACCCTTAAGAGAAACCCAGTATGCATTAGCAGTCAACTCCTATTTCCCCCTTTTTCTCTCTCTGGATTTGCCTATTCTGGACATTGCTTTTAAATGGAATCATACAATGTGTGGTTTTTGCGACTGGCTTCTTCCACTTAGCATAAATGCTTTCAAAGTTAATCCGTGTTGTAAGATTCCCATACCCACAGCTTCCTTGTGCCAACTAACAAATGCCAAACTGTAATTATTTACTAGTTAGGTATTAGCTCTTGGTTTTGGTTTTTGTGTTTAAGATCTTTGGAACAGTATATCCTGGACTTTGGTAAGTGTTCCTTTTTTGTTTCCTCCACAATTACTTGTGAAGGCTTACTACACTATACTGTGCTCTACGCCAGATGTCAAGGACAAGGCACAGCTCCTGCCTCTAAAGAACTTGCACTTTCGTAGGAAAAAGACAAGAGAACAGGATTTCGAACTGAAAAAGAACTCAAAAGTTTTGGTCCTACAGCTCTTTACCCCCACCTGGTGGGCACATTCATAATTTTCTAAGGTGTAACCCTGGATGCTTCCATATCAAAACGTTAAATCTCCACCTCATTCCTTTCGAAACCATGAGTTGCCCTGGCATTTTCAAAAAGGACGAGAATCAGGGAGATGCAGCAGAAGGAGAAATCAGAGAGATTCGAAGCGTGAGAGGGATGCAACTTGCCATTGTTGGGGAGGGGCCACGTGAAAGTCTGAGGAGGAAAGTGGGTGGCCTCCAGGAGCAAAGACACCCCCCTCCCCATCTGACAGCCAGCAAGGAAACGGGAACCACGGTCCTGTAGCCACAAGAAACAGAATTCAGCCAACAACCTGAATGAGTCTGGAAGTGGATTCATCTCTAGAACCTCCAGAAAGGAACGCAGCCCTGCTGACACTTTGATTTCAGCCTTGCACTTAGATTCTCAACAGAGGACCCAGACAAACTACACTACATCTTGATTTCTGTTCTTGTGTTCATTGTAACCTACAAGGAACCTGCCAGATGATCTACTGTTTGAATCCTACAAGCAAGATGAATGCAAGCCAGATAGTACCACAATAGCCATGTCAGAAAGCACTGGTAGGAAACTTAGAAAATTTGAAATAGCATCTCATTACATCAGAGTTTCTTCACAATAAATGAAAATTGAAAATGAAGCTGCAACCAAAGCAACTTTACCTGGCTCTTGATGAATCAATAGATTTTACTAAAAAATGTTCAGTTGCTGTTGTTTATTTGGGAGTCATTGCCAATTTTGTAGCCACTGAAGAACCAGCATTTATGAATAGACCACATGGAACAACTTCAGGCAAGAATATTTTCAAAGAAGTTGAGAAAACAGTACAACATGAAGTGGAATGTGCTAAGCGGGTAGTTAATGGGAAATATTTGAATCTATCATGGGCTATTGAACCCAGAAATTTCAATGGTGAACTTGATTCTCTCTCATGGACTTAACCATTGTCACTTTCTTGAACTTTTGTCAGAAATAGAAGCTGAAAATGCTGACTTGCCCTTTAGTGCATTTTATTAAGATATTTTGAGCTCACGATTGAGATTGGAATTTTTCTGAATGCAAAGAACTGCCCACAACCACTTATCAAACATTGAATGACTTTGAAAATTAGCTTCTGCTACAGTCTTAATGTTTTTTTTAACTAATTCAGTCTAAAATTACAAAGCATAACAGTGCATAACAGGAAACATACTGAAGTAAAGTCATTTTGATGACAACTAACGTTATTTGAATCGCTTGCACTACTGTTGAAAGTTAAAACAAGAAGTGAGATCTCTATTCCCACATAAATTAATAGTTGATATATTTTCTGAGCTCACACCGAAAGTTCCAGCAGCATTTTTCAGACCTCTATGCAAGCACGAAGGATATTTTCATATTTCAAAATTCGTTTAACTTTGCAATTGAGGAGCTTCTACCCAACCTTCAAGTGGAAGTGATTAAGCTGCGATAAAATTACATGCTAAAGGCAAATAATAAGAGGAGAATCTAATAATTCTATAAATGCCTTCCAATCAATTAACATGCTCAATTAAAATGTTTCTGAGATCTGTTAGAAAAGACGTTATCAAAGATGAACTACGCAAAATCTCATTTCAGAGAAGCATTAACAGATGATCTTTCGCTATCAAATTTTATTATAGGGAACACTAACTTTGAATCCCAATAAACAAAATGTTATCCCCATAAAAAGAATTCCACTCTAATCATTGCACCTATATCACAAAAAAAAAAAATTGTACTTATTCTTATTATATATTTTTATTTCGTCGATATAAAATTGGGGTGGAGGGGTGCAAGTGACCAGGAGTGAGGAGACGGCTTGTGTCGTCGCTTTGGAGACGGAGCTGCGATGCCCGCACCCGAGCCCGAAAGTCCAACGTTTCTGATTGGATATCTGTGGGATGGGTCCTCGGGCCGCCCGCCCGCCTCGGCCCGCACGGGTCAGGTAATTCTGAGAGGGCCGAGGGCGGAGTTTCGGGCCTCCGCGGCCCTAGGGAAAGGCAGATCCCGGGAGTGGGTCGGAGTTAGGAATCCCCGCAGTGAGGGCAGCTGTAGCCCCCGGCGCCGCTGGCGCATGCGTATCGGGGATCCGAAGCCAGCGCTGAGCGGTCGCCATTACTGGAAGGCTTTCGTCAGCGCCGACCTGGCGCCCGAGGCTAGTGCAGCCCCGGTGGCCTAGTCAGTGGGCGTCATTGGCTCAGATATCAGGACCCTCGCCACCTTCTCTCGCCTCTGCCAGGACCCGCGGCGACCGCGGTGTCAGGGGGCGGAGCCGCCCGGGGCGCCCTTTGTCTGTGGAGGGTGGTGAGTGCGGAGCGTCGAGGGAGACGGAGCGGGAAAGGGAGGGCGGGGGAGGGAGAGCAGGGCGTGGGGTGGGGGGAAAGGGCGGGCGGGGCACCCAGGAGGGTGCCCGGGCCTCGGAAACGGCCAGAAGCACCTCGCAGCGCCCCGCGGCTCCTGACAGCGTGTTCCTTTCGGATTTCTCACAGGAAGGCCTTCACCATCCCAGTATTATATTTCCCTTTAATTTCCTCTAACGATTCTGTGGCTTTAAAAACCCATCTTGGAATTAATTTTTGTGTATGGCGTGAATGATGTCATTTTGGGGGGAATGTTTTTCCCCATCTCAAGATTATAAAATATATTCACCTTAATTTTATTCTAATACCTTTAAGAGATTTTTTTTTTTTTAAGTTTTTCTTTTTCCCTTTTTATATTTTATTTGGTATTAATTTTGTGGTACGGTGTTAAATAGGAATATGCCTTTTCTCCCAGTTGTCCTGCCATCATCTATTGGAATCTTTTTCCACTGAATTGAAATGACACTTTTATTATTAATATATTTTGTAGGCTTATGTATACTTGGATTTGTTTGAAGATTTTCTTCCACTGCTCTAACAGTTTGTGGACTGATATCATTTTGTTTTCATTTAAAATATGATTTAATATGTGACAGAGTAAACCCCCCTGAATTATGTCCTTTGTCATACTGATCTTCCATCTCTTTCAACGTAAATTGTGAGAAATGTAAAAGATGCAGAAATGTACAAAAACAATAATCTTTCTAAAAGGCAGGTTTGATCATAGCACTTAGTAGGTGCTCAAAAGATAGCTTTTAAATGATGACTGTTTGTTGAAAGTCACTCTGTTGCTGAAAACTTTTACATAGCTCCTGGTTGCCCTCAAGGTAATGTTTTAGTTCCATAGTTGTGCCCTCAAAGCCCTTTTTGATCTTAGTATTGCAAACTCCTCTGCAGTACACCATTGGCTTGACTGCTCTAGCCATACCAGACTATTCAAACAGGACACAAAATCCACTTGGAAAAATTGGTACATTGAATTTAAAAATTTTTTTTAAACTTCTATATTTGAAAAGCACATAATGCTAAAAATAAGTGAGAGAAATGAAGAAAATATTTGCAATAAATATAAAAGACAAAGGATTAATGTCCGCAGTATATGTAAACAGCTTCTATAAATAACAAAACTAGAAAAATGGGCAAAGAATATGAACAGGCAATTTATTTAAGAAATACGGGTGGCCAATAAAAAATATGCTTCATAAGTAGCCATATTTAGGCAAATTAAGACAAAGATATATTTTTCACCCATTAGACTTGGCAAAATATTGATGGTATAATGTGTTGAAGAAAGCACAGGAAGGGGAAGACAGACCAATGTAAAATTAAGATAATATTTTAATATTAAAATAATATTTTTGAAGGCAGTTTTAATATAGTTTATTGTAATGGTTAAGGTCATGTGTCAACTTGGCCAGGTTATGGTGTCCAGTTGTTTGGTCAAGCAAATACTGGCCTGGTTGTTAGTGTGAAGATATTTCTTGGACTTAAATCATCAGTAAGTTGATTGCATCTATGACTGATTATATCTATAATCAACTTAAAAGATTGCCTTCAGCAATGGGAGAAGTCTCATCCAATCAAAGGCCTTAAAAGGATAAGCGATGAGTTCAACAATCAGAAGGGAGAATTTTCATTCTCTACCTCAGCCAGCAGCTTCTGGGGAATTCATGAAAACCTTCATTGGTGTTCCCAGCTTGCCGCCTGCCCTATGGAATTTGAATTTGCAGATCCCCAGTCCGCACAATTGCACGAGCCAATTCCTATTTTTAAAATCTCATATTTACATTATATATATATATATATATATGTATGTATGTATGTATGTATATACGTATATATATATGTATTTTTTCTCTTGTTCTGTTCCACAGAGAATAGTTACCAAAACATTATATAAACTCACTCTGGCTCAGAAATTCCATTTCTGTCTGTCCTGCAGAAATACTTGAACAGGTGCAAAAGGATGTATATACAAGGATGTTTATTGCAACATTGTAATTGTGAGAAATGGGTTACTGCTTAAATGTCCACTAGAGAGATGGTTAATATATTATGGAAGAGCCATACAATGGATTACTATGTGGCTAAAAAATTGAGAAATAGACAAGTGTTTACAGACAGAGAAAGAGCTCTAAGTTATTTAGTGAATAAAGGATGTTATAGAACAGTACACATAGTATGGTGTGGTCCTATTATGTTAAATGTGTATGTGATTATATTATAAGTGAACAGAAAAGGGACTGAAAGGATGCACACCAAGCAGTTAACAGTGAGTTACCTGCAGGGAGGCACATGCGAGTGGAAGGGGAGCTGAAGTGAGCTCATGTCCTACTTTAGTGTTCTATATAGTCACATGTTCATGTGTACATTGTACTAAAGAACTTGTATAACATGTAACTTATGTAACAACAAAAAAAGACCAAAACCCTCTTCCCCCACCTCTTTCTCTCTCTCACATACACACACACACTTAGGAAGTATGAAGAAAAAGAAAACAAACAATGCAGAAAATTTTTTAACTCTTTAAAAAATGGCAAAAACAAAAGACGTGACAAAATGGAGCCTATATTTGTGTGCTTATGTTATGCAAGGGAGTTGCTGGTTATTGTCCTATATATAAAGGATTCTTACAAACCAATAAGAAAATGACTGCAATAGAAAAATGGACAAGTGACATGAAAAGGCAATTTACAAAGGGAAAAATATAAAAGCTAAAATTATAAAAAGATGTTGAGCTTCACATATAATCTAAGAAATTCGTATGAAAGCAGTAATTAAATACTTTTTTTCATGTGTAAGATGGGTGAACATTTAAAAGAATAATGCCTAACATTGCTAATGGTCATTCATATATATAATTAAGGAATATATTAATTGATACTTTGAAAAATGCTTTTTTTTTTTCTTTCTATATTCCCTCTATCTATTAACTCCCCTCCTTGTCTTAATTTTCTTCTCTATTCAGTCTAGACTCCACTACCTAGTGTTTTTTAAGAGGAGAAAGTGGTGTGGTCCGAGAAGTGGGTGACTGAAGTAAAATGATGGTGAAAATCATTGAGGTTGAGAAAGTTGTTCTGACAACAAAATCATTTGTGAGACATTAAAAAAAAAAAAGATAGATGCTAGACCTCATCCATGCCGATTCTGATTCAGTAGATCTTGCGTAGAGCCTGAACATCTGAATATTTACATCTGTATATTTTTAAATCACCGCAGGTAATTCTAATGCACAGCCCAAGTATGGGTTCTCTATACGGTCAATGAAGTTCCACTCAGATTTTGGGAAGAGCCTGGGGTGAAAGAGAAAACTAAGCCCAGAGTCAATCTTGGCCTGGATTGATTTTAATTCTGGCTTTTTCCTTAGGCAGGCAAGAAAATTTGTTAGCTTCCAGATCATCATGGTTACTTGTTTGAAAGAGATTGGCAATCCCATTGGTTACTGGGACCCTATGTGTCTCTCAAAGGACCATATTTGTGTTGTGTGAACACACTGAGTTTAGGCGTAGCAAATCATTTTGAAGAGGACTGGTTTCTTTATTCATTCCAATACAGAATTTAAAAAGGAAATTGTAAGAGGAGAGGGAATGAGGTAAGAAAAGAAAAAGGGAGAGAAAAAATACTAAGGAGAACTTCATAGTATATTATTAGAAGGAGCTCAAGACTGAATCAGAAGACCCAGGTTCTAGAACCAGCTTTTTCACGTAGCTCTGCAATCTTTGACTTCTGGGACCTTTGATAAACCAACGAACTGAGAACTAAATCATCATATCCAAATGTGTGTTCAGTGGAACCCTAGTCCCATCAAATTTGAGAATAAAAAATATTCTCAAATATATTTGGGAAACATTCCATACAATATATATTTGACATGCTTTACCATCACCTTGGGTTTTTGGAGATTCACAATTTATATTACCATATGAAAATCTCTTAAGAAGATTTATTTATAGCAAAGAAATTTATTTAACTTTGTTGAAGCTAGCATTTCCCAAACTTGCTTTGGTCCCTTTTTGTAAGTAACAGATACACTACTTAGAACACTTTGGGAAAACCTCAACTAGGTGATCTCTGAGTCCCTTTAAGTTCACGTATATGAAAGAGAAATCCTATTTTGTCTAACTTGTTAATGCAGTTTTTATTGTGAGAGAAATATCTTTGAGGTGATTGGGTTTGAAACGTCAACATAAAGCATTCTTACAGGTTCTGTCTGCCCCCTGGACAGTGTGACCTTTTTAGAGCTTTTTCTTGGTGAAATGACATGATTCTTAAAGTGTTTTAAATTACTCCTGAAAGGTCTGCCTCTTAGTGAAATGGTTTTGAAATGTTAGGATAGATTTGTGAAATGTTAGAAGAGTTCTGTGCCATGTCTTGGACAGTGAATGCTTTCCTTAACTATCAGGGCAATTCCACTGGAACTGCAATTTTTTCATAAAAAAAGAAATGCTTCTTAGAAATGGCTTCATTCTGCATTTCCAACACACTAGTTTTGGAGGGCATTTTTTCAGGTCAGTCTTTGTGAACAGAAAAAGAAAGGATTCTTTTATGGTTATTAGCAAATTAATACATTTCATTCTGGTGGTGGTTGTCATTGTTCAAATGCGTGTTTTTTCCTCATCAGTCTTTCTGAAAGTTTTTTATTGGCAAAGACTGTTTCCTATTCTGGAAAAGGAGTGGGAAAGGACTGAGGCTGAGTTTTTTATAGTTGAGACATCTATATGTCTACTTTTTTGTAATTAGGTGTGATTTTAAGAAAATTTTTTCTTTCTTTCTTTTTGCTTGTTTTAAAGAATGCCACGCTCTACAGTGCTCCATCTTTATGAGTGTGTATTACTCAGCCAAAGGGATGCTGATGCAAGTACCAGAAATCTGTTGGCTTTTATAAAGGGTATTTATTTGGTATAGAAGCTTACAGTTACAAGGCCCTAAATAATACAACTCAAGGCTGCTTTCCCACCAGTCTGTTGCCACGTGTAGAAGCAAGATGGCCAGTAATCTCTGCCTGGTCCCTCGGGCCTTCTTCCTCTTAAGGCTCTGTGGACCCAGCTTCTTCCGATCTCAGCTGTAGGCTGGCATAGGGCTAGTCTCTCAGGGCTTTAGCTGTTTGAGCCTTCTCCTTTCTGTCATATGACAAAGTTCTCTCCTCTGGCATCCATGAAGCTCTCTTTCTTCCCTTGTCTTCTTCTGTGTGTCTTATTGAGTGAATATACATTTATATCAGCCCACCAAGGGGGCAGGGACTTAACCTGAGTTATACCCTACTGAGGAGGTCTAATCAAAAGCCCTAAATTGATTTAATCAAGTAAACTTAAAACTTTTGAATTTAATACACTCAAAGGGTATCACACCCATAGGAACAGACCAGTTTACAAACATAATCCTTCTCTTTTTTGGGGTTCATAAATAATATCGAACTGCCACAGAGTGAATAGTTTGTATGTCTTTTTATAGACTGTGTAGGTCCCTAGGTGACTGAGACTGCTGGATTCCTTCTGACTCTGGTGCATCTCATTACAGGTGCTCATCCTAAATTGCATCTTATGAGATCCCTGCTGGGAGACAGACTTGAACACCATAGTGAAGGCTGTGCATGGAGGATTGATGCCTTTAGGGAAAAAAAAGTAATAGCCACCTTCAGGATCCCCCAAAGCTCAATTGCATTAACAAGGCAAGATCCTGAGAGTGGCTGCCTCTGCAAAGCAGAAATCATTCTTGTGGATATCTGTTGGCTCCTCAGTCTCTCATCAGAGATGAGGGCACCTTTAACACCTGGGAGTGACTGAGCGACTGTTTCCCATTAAGCACTGGAAAGTCAGCTTTCATTGACTAACAAGCTGCTAGTGCTGAGACATCTGACTGCCATGCTAGAAGAGAATAAAGCTTTGGTGACACTACAACTTCAAAACCACAGAGAGTTGTACTGGTTGGAGGACTGAATCCAGATACTGAAAAAGGAAGGTGAACATACTAAAAAATGAGAAGAGTGAAATCTCCTTTGCCTACTGAAGAATCATCTTAGAGACAAGAGAGAAGAGGCAGATCTCTGGAGTTTTAAGTGGGGGAGGAGGGGTAATTAATCTCTGTGGAGATAATGAGAATAGGCCCTTAACATATGTTTTGTGCATCACTCATCTCAGTGATTCTCATCCCACTTGGAATCACTTGGAGACTTTAGAACTTAAAATGCTGTTGCCTAAGCCCCACCCCAAACCATTTTAGTCCAAGTCTCTGAGAGTGGGGCTTGAGCACTGCATTATCTCTTTAAAATTTCCCAGTGTATAGCCAGGACGGAAGACTTCTAAGCTCTCTTGAGCTTCCCTTATGCTACAAGTAGTGTTGGATCATAGAGAAGAAAAAATCCTAGGTTGAATTCCCCAGTTTAATAAAGTAACAGGAATGTCACAGTTAAGTCAACCAACTTTTAAGCTTATGTCCTAGAGGACTTCTTTCTAAACTGTCCACCATCTTAACCTAAAGCAAAAGTTCCAAGATTTAGGCTTAGCTTTAATGTCATGTATTGCAAAATGCTTTTTTTCTCTTCTTCCTAGTTATGCCTTCTCAGAATGCTGTACTTTCCCAGGAAGTGAATGTGGAAGAGAAAGAAATGGATGATGGATCACAGATAGTCAAGTCCCAGGTAAGTTCAGTTTTCCTCCCCTCTGAATGCTATTATAGTTCTCAGAACGTGGATACTTTTATTTTTCAATTCTCAGAAGTGTGGAGCCGAAAAAATCTAGTCTAAGGCTCTGGAGTCCCTTTGCTTTTGGCCAGGAGCCTCTTGTGACAGATGTTAATCTCTCCAGGATGTTCCCCATTCACCTTATATATCCCTTTACAGCTCTTTTCTCCTCCCATTATTTTCACCAGATATGAACTCATTTCTTTGCTAGATGTTGTGAAAGAAATAAAAGAAGCTAGTAGACTGTCTTCTGATCAATCTCCACTTAAACAGCTTACCAGAATTTATTTTCACCAGATGTGAACTCATTTCTTTGCTAGATATTGTGAGAGAAATAAAAGAAGCTAGTAGACTGTCTTCTGATCAATCTCCACTTAAACAGCTTATCAGAATTTAAACACTTACCATTCTCTCTGTAAACACAAAGGGTGATGCCAGGTCACTATGAGTGCCTGGAGCCAATGGGATTGTTATCTATGCCTAAGGACATCTGTTGCCACAAGTTAATTCTTATCAAGAGTCTGTTGTATCCCTTCCAAAACCTGTTTATCTATTGTACTTGTTATTATAATTCTATATTGTGATTAAATATTATGTAAACTGGTGAGATATGAGTGTGGCAGAGTTGTTTTTATGAAAACTAATTGAATGCCTTGGAAAGATAAATGCCAGTCACTTAAAAAAAATTGCTATCAAAGTATATGTGAGTAAAACTGAAGGAAAAAGCATAAAAACCTCAAAGGGTTCTACACCTATATTACTTCCTATGTCTTTATGTTCTTGTTCCACTTTAATGAAACAAATTGATGCATTATGGGTATGGTTTATGCTGAAAAGACAACAGGGAACTCAATCATTAAAATCACTATGATGGAGTGGATGTGGTTTAAGCAATTGAGCCCCTGCCTCCCACATGGGAAGTCCCGAGTTCGATTCCAGTGCCTCCTGAAAAAAAAAAAAAAAAAAAAAAAAAACAAGCAAAACAAACGATAAAACCAGCTCAGAGAAGCTGATGTGGCTCAGTGGTTGAGTGCCAGCTTCCCACATACAAGGTTCTGGGTTCAATCCCCAGCCCCCAGTACCTTAAAAAAAAAAAAAAAAAAAAAAAAAAACACTATGACAATAAAGGGTTGGCCTCAGATCAAAAGATAAGCAAATTGGGGAGTGGATTTAGCTCAAGTGATTGAGCACCTGCTTCCTGTGTATGGGGTCCCAGGTTTGATTCCCGGTACTTCCTAAAAACAAACAAACAAAAAAAACCAACTCTCATTGGGGAGAGGATGTAGCTCAGTGATTGAGCACCTGCTTCCCATGTGCAAGGTCCTGGGTTCAATCCTCAGCACCTCCTAAAGAAAAAAAAAAAGCAAATGAATGTACATTTATGTGTTTTAAATGTATCATATTTTATGGACCTCCACTTTAACCAACTTTTTCACTCAATACAGCACATACTAGTCTCAATTGCTTCAGATAGGAGGGCTTCTACTGTTCCAAAGTATGTGAGATAATCATTATCCTCAAGTAGCCAATAAATTCACTGGTGAGGATGAAAAAAAAAAAAGTATAATGTTGGATACTGCCATGAATGCAAAAGACAATAAATACAACCAGTGCTCAGAAAAGAGAAATCCAATGGAGGCTAAAAGGATGAGGGAAGATTTCATGAAAGAGGTGGAATTTGGAGATTAGAGAAGAGAGATGGCCGTTACAGGCAGGAAATACAACTTGAGCAAGAGCAGGAACAATAAGGAGACTGTCAGCTGAAGCTGAGCATTTATTTGGTACATTAGTGCTTTGGGATCTTTGGGTCAAGGAATAGATTCAGTTTATTCTTAATTAATTGTAAAGCTTCCCACAGAATAGAAAGTCATCAAGAGCCATGGTGGCATATCTACTTCTCAGCATTCTAATCACAGGAGCTTGTTTTAATTTTCCAGTACAATTTATTATTGTGTTTAAGATGGAAGGTGATTCATTCATTTAACAAATATTTTTTGAGCAGCTAATATGTGCCAGAAATTCTGCTTGGTGTCAGATGTATATCAGTAAGCAAAATGGCCATGGCCCTAAGCCTAAAGAGCTTACAGTCTAGCAGAGACAGACGTTCAGCAAATATACTAATAAATTGCAAATTGATAACTTTTTTAAAGGTTTATTTTATTTATTTCTATCCTTCCTCATTGTTTGCACTTGCTCTCTGCTCTCTGTGTCTCTTTGTTGTGTGCTTTCTGTGTCTGCTCATCTTCTTTTTTTTTAGGAGACACCAGGAACCAAACTCAGGACCTCCCATGTGGAAGGGAGGCGCACAATCACTTGAGCCACATCCATTCCCTGCTTGTTGTGTCTCTCATTGTGTTTCCTCATTGTGTCTCCTCATTGCATCATCTTGTTGCAACATCTCGTTGCATCAGCAAATTGATCATTTTTTGTACAAGATAAGAATGAGGTGCTATGAAAGAACATTTGAGAATTAGGGAAGAACTCTCTGGGATAGCAAAAGTTAAGTTGAGATGTGACAGATATGTAGGAGTTATAAAAAGCAACTGGAAAGGAGTATTCTAGGCATGTGCTAAACATCATGTGTAAAAGCCATGGCTTATTTAAGAAATAATAAGGTCACTGTGGTTGGAGTTGAAGGAGGGAGTGACTTTAGATGAGCTTGGAAAAGTAAGCAGGAGCTAAATATGCAAGGTCTTGTGGCCATAAAAAAGGACTTTGGGTTTTATTCTTAGTGCAGTGGAATTTATTCTTAAATTCCAATGAAGGAATTTAAACAGCAAAGTAACATCATAAATGATCTAATTCTACTTTATAATTTACCCTGGTGTTATGTGATAAGTGAATTTGTGAGGCAGGAATGAAACAGGGAAAGATCCAGTTGGGAAGCTTTTCTCCATCTCCTAGTTTTAAGCTACTGTTTCCTAGGAGATGGAGAAAAGTAGGTGGATTTCAGTGCTTTGCTTTGGGAAACAGCAGAGATTAACTAGAGAGGTAAAGCAAAGGAATAAACAAAGATGATTTCAAAAATGGCAGATTAGTGTTAATTTTTTAACAATTGCTATAGTTATCTGAAATATGTAAATAGTCCTGGAAAATTCTTGGGTAGAGGAGAATCTATCATAATATTTTACAGAGAATCAGTATAATATAGTAGGTTAAGAGCATGGGCTCTAGAGACAGCCTGGACTCAAATCCCAGGTCCAACATTCACTATTTGTAAGTTACTCTTCCTCTGTTTTATCATCTGTAAAATGGGAATAATAATAGTATTTATCTCATAAAGTAATTGTGAGGATTAAATAAATTATGTATTAAAAGCTAAAAACAGTGCCTGGCATATTATAAACACTATATGAAAGTTAGCTGTTTTAATGTTCTTAAACCTAATCCATTCCTGTGAGTATGGACCCATTGTAAGTAGGATCATTTGATGAGGCTACTTCAGTTAGGGTGCAACCCCCCTCATTCAGGAAGGGTCTTAATCCTCTTACTGGAGTTCTTTATAAATGGATGAATACAAAGAGAGGAACCCATAGAAGAAAGAAGCTGAAATCAAGGGAACTGTGAAGAGAAGGGAGATGCTGCCATGTGCAGAGGAGTCAAGGAATGCTGGCAGCTGGTCTTGGGGAAAAAAACATCACTTTGATAATGACTTGGGTTGGATATTTTTCTCAGCTTCAAAACAGTAAGCTAATAAATTCCCATTGTTAAAAGCCAAAAAAAAAAAAAAAAAAAAAAAAAAAGTTAGCTGTCTTAAATTTTTTTATAGTAGTATAAGAAGTTCCATATCCATATCGGACGGAGAGTCCCCTGATCCCAGTTTCTCTTCTTGTCTTATTCTTTCTTTCTCATCCGCGGCACCATTTTTACAGACCCAGGTCCTGACCGGTACCTGACCAGCAACATATGGTACCAGTTTCTATAAATTCTTTCTGATTTTAAATGTAAGCGACCTTTACAATTGTACATTGCCTGTATTTCTTTTGAAATATATAGAACCAACGGGGGATAAAGTTCCTTGCCATGCCATCTCTTTCTAGAATGTCAAACTAAATCATGACAGGTAAGAAAATCATAAATATTAAGCTAATGAACATTAAGCTACATTTTGGAGAGATGTTCAAAGCCAAGGACTCCCTAATGCTTATGATTAACATTATATATAAATCATTTGAATCCTTCATTGGAGCTCTGTTGTAAAAATTAGAATATTAAAAGTAACCATGGGGGGAGCGGATGTGGCTCAAGTGGTTGAGCGCCTGTTTCCCACTTGGGAGGTTCCGGGTTCGGTTCCCGGTGCCTCCTAAGTAAAATGGAAAGAAACAACCAGCAAAAACAAATGTGAAAGAGTGCCTCAAATGTTTACAAGTTATCATGTGGAAGAGGAATGTTTCATAAAAGTCTGATGTAAACATTCAGTACAGAATTGTGAATTCAGGGAGGCGGCTGTGGCTCAATCAGTGGGGCTCCCGTTTGCCATGTGGGAGGCCCCGGGTTCGGTTCCAGGGGCCTCCTGGTGGGGGCGGGCCCGCCCGCGCGGCGTGGTTGGCTGACCCGGCGAGCACGGGCAGCAGGGGGGGGATGAATGAATAGATAAATAGAATCTTTGAAGGAAAAAAAAAGAATTGTGAATTCATGTAAAATGATGTCCTCTGGATTATTGATTTAAAATTGTGATTATTCATAAAAGGATTCATCAGTGGAAAAAAAAAAAAAAACAAATGTGAAAACCAATTCGGGAGCCCATGTGGCTCAGCGGTTGAGCGCTGGCCTCCCACATACGAGGTCCTGGGTTCATTACCTGGCCCCCTGTACCTTAAAAAAAAAAAAAGTAACCATGGTACAAATCATCATCACTCTATAATTTTGTCCCCTATTGTAAATATGCTAGTTGCCTAAAAGAAATCCAGGAAATAGCTGTTGATTTCAAGATGTCATTTACGTAGATCAATATCATTTTTCCATCCGAACCAATTCTAAATAAAAGACTATACCTCAAACCACTTTCTCCTCATCTGTGATAAGCCGGGTGACGCTGGACTGGAAGAAACTGACTGGCCTTAGCTGTTTTTTTCATGGACTCCAGCATCATACTTCTATTCCTCATTTCTCAAATTTCCTTAATTCTGTACTCCAGCTTAGCTACGTACAAGCACAATATGCCTTAAAACAACATTGTTTAATACTATAAGATCTTGAACTCTGAAGTTCCTCTAACCACAGTCTCCTATCTTTCACCTCTCCTGTTCTCAAAAAGCATGTTCTTTATCTTCATAGTGAACTCTGTCTCTTAGTTCTCTGCACCCTAGATATCTGCATCTTAGATCTACCAGGCCATTGTTTGATATAACTTGCCTGGACATTTTCAGCAATACACTTAACAGATTTCCTCACCTCTTGCCCTTTAATTATTCCTTGACCCTGGGTAAATCTTAGTCTCCATATTTTGCAATTCCCAAACTGCTTGCCATTTTTGGAGTTGCAAAACTGTGCTTACTGGAGCTCACTCTAACTCCTGCTATCCAACCGGCAGTATAGGGAAAGTTGAATGGAAATTAGAAAAATCACAAGAAGAGGGGAGATACTTGGAGAAGCAGAAAAGACTTTACAGTATAATGGAAAGAGTGTAGGCTTTAAAATAAGCCATCTACAATCAACTCCTGTTGCTGCTACTTACTAGCTCTATGTCCTTGGGTAAATTATTTAACCATTCTGGCTCCAGTGATTCATCTCTAGATTGCCTATGTCATTGGATTGATGCAGTTTAGAAAGATTTATCAAAGCATGAAAATTAACTTAAAGCCCCAGTTCTGTACTTAAATATTAAATCTTAATTTATGGGAGCACTTATTTGGAACACCACACTCTACCCATTCTGAAGAATTGAGGTGTTATTGTACCCATTTGGGGTGAGATTGACTAGGGAGGAGGGGGAGGTGTATTTATGTGTATGTGTGTGTGTATATGTGTGTGTTTGCCTTTTTCTGTGTCTCTATAACTAAGAGTTGTTTAAGAAGCATTGACACATTGACAATGGGGAAATTTAGAGGCCACCCTTTTTTATTTGAAACATCTACCTAAGGCAAAGAAGTTTCTTTTACTGATCCTAACACATGTCACGTGCCTACTGCTCTCAACCTTTTTGCCCTTGCTGCCATTGTTTTTTTTTTTGTTTTGTTTTGTTTTTCCTTAACCCTCTGAAATAATCCTATCTCCCCTTCTATCCAAAGCTTAAAAATCTTAAGGATCCACACAAGATCTACCTCCTTGATACCTACTTTTATTTTTTCAATACATCCTGAACTCTCTTATTTCTGAAATCTTGTAGCATTTTCCCATGTACAGTTTTTTCATTGTTTAAATGAATAGTCTTTCCCCTATAACAAATTATAAAAAGGTTAAAGGCAAAGATTATTTCTTGCATGGTTTTATTATATGTCTTGAAAGACAGGTGCCTAATTGTTTCAGTTCTTTTACCTGGATTACTCAGAGCCCAGAAGACTCAGCACAACTTGCTTAGACATTGTCACTTTGTCCGGTGCTTCCTTTCACCTCTATTCCTGTGGACCCTTGTCAGAACAGTCTCTGGCTGAGCAGAGATGTACTTGATGTTTCAGGAATCAGTGACCTTCCAGGATGTGGCTGTGGACTTCACCAGAGAGGAGTGGGACCAGCTGTACCCTTCTCAGAAGAATCTGTACAGAGATGTGATGCTGGAGAACTACCGGAACCTGGTCGCACTGGGTAAGGTGGTGTCCCTGCGAAACTGGTAACCATTCAAATAGATTGATTTCCTCACGTAGTAAAAGCCTCCAAAGCTCCTGTGAATGCAGTTTAGGCTGTGACAGGTGATGCTCAAAATTCATCGAGTTTGAAAGAGTGGCTTTATTTTACATCTCTGAAGCCTCTCCTTTCCAAAGTCCAAGACTAAAATGGTTGGAAATGAATTCTGAGAAAGACTTTTGTTCCCAGTATAAACTCCTAAGACATATATTTTTCTCATAAATAGGGCATCAACTTTATAAGCCAGAGGTGATCACTCAGTTGGAGGAAGAGGAACAGTGGGTGATGGAAAGAGGGAGCCCACTAGACACCTGTCCAGGTGAGAAGCAAGCATTTGGGCATTTGCTGCCCACTGAGGGAATATAGTCAGTTTTTAAATACTCGACTGAATGTGCTCCAAAATTCTTCTGGGGTTTAAAAAATACTGGGGCCTTTTTAAAAATTCAGTTCATATATGTTTTTTTTCCCCAAAGTGGAAATGGCTTTCTTGTTTTTTCTGATTGAATAAAATATATGCTTAAATTTCACAATAAAGAAAGACTTTGGAGGTATTTGGTTTGAACATCCATAAATACCTTGAAGTTGCAAATTTACACATATCATTTTCTTTCCATTTTTTCTTTATACATCTTCTCAGCACTTTTTAAATCTTAATTCTCCATATCAAAAATCTTCTGCCATTTTTACCTACTTTTCATTTTTCTTTTTTCCTTTTATTATCAAGCTCCTTAAACTTGTCTAAAACTTACAGCCTCAATTCTAACTTTCTTACTCACCTTGTGATATTAAAATTGTTCTCTTGGAGATTGCCACTAACTTCCTTCCCATCAAATACAGTGTCTTTTTCAGTTATTGTCTTCCATGATTTTGTTGCATTTGATTGTATGACTTGACTTCCTTGAAATTCTCTTCTACCCTGACTTGTGAGTCACATTATTTTTGTCTCTATGAGCCTCTCTCTTATAACTCTACCTGCTCTTTTACTACCTTCTCTTCTTCCTTAGTCTCCTAAAGACATGTATTTTCCTATGGACTTGGGTGTTCCAGTCTACAGTATGATGCTTTTAAATAGCCTTTCTATGTCAGTTTCCTTTTTCTACATTCTAGCCCCAATTTTTCACCACATTCTCTTCCCAGATTTTACTGGTCTAGATTCTATTTTTGCTTATGAATATAATGCTGTCACTTTAAGTATTTCAAAACATGGATCTGTTGGCTTAATGCTATCTTCTTTTCAAGCATCCCATTAACTATTGTGATGAAGAAGAAGAAGAAATCCCTTAGTTCCATATTGTCAAGCTACCACCTACAGTGCTCTTTCTGGTTAACTTCAGCAAATATTGAGTGCCTGGTAACTGTGTGCCAAACACTGAGTTAGGTGTTCAAGCTCATCCATTAAGCCAGGCTAATCTACTCTATCTCTATCTAGTTCCCACTCTATGATTCTTTGCAACTGCTACCTGATTTTGGCATTTGGACTTCATTTTTTGACATTCCAAGGGATTTGGGTAGCATGAGTTATAGCTACTAAGATTAATGGAAGCTAACCAAAGACGAGTAAAGGGATTACCAAGCAACTTTGAGGGCCCAAATGAAATTTTGCCCTAAACATTTATGGTTTCTAATTTGCATGGGCAAGCCATTTCTCCTGTGATGTTTATAGAGCTAGGTTAGGGGCCTGTATTAGTGAGACTAAAGGAGGAAAATGTGAGAAAGTGAGTTGGTTAAGTCATTTGACATAGAGTACAGGAAGTGACAGGAAGTGAACTGAGGCCTTAAGAGGACTGGTAACTAAAAGACAATGGAAGAGTCAAAGAAGTGGAGTCTAGACAAGGTCAGAAAGCAGGTAGAGTGTAAGTAAGGGCATGAGACCACCCATTGGGTAACATGTAACATTTTAGTTTGAATTTGCTTATATAGGGCAGTCAAGTTCCAGAGTATAACTGTGTAGCCATATGAGTAGATTGTTAAGGTGGAATGAGGGTAAAGGCACAAACAGCTACCACTTAGAAGATAAGGTAGAAGAGAAGATACCACTTTATAGCAACTAAAAAGACAAAACTTCTAGGAATAAACTTCTGGGAGTAAACTTGTAACAAGAAAGTATAACACCTGCATGAGGAAAATTTTAAACCCATCTGAAAGACACAGAAATAAGCTTGAATAAATTGAAAGATTTAAGATGCCAGTGCCTAAATTAATTTATACATGTACTGTAATCCCAGAAAAAGTGCCTACAAGATTTTAGGAGATCTAGAAAAGCTCATTTAATGTTAATATGGAAAAACTCTGTAATTGAAAAACAAAAAAGGAAGTTATTCTTACTAGACATTAAAAATATGCAATAAAATCTCAGTAATTAAAACAAGTCAGATCAACTGAACAGAATAGAAAATCTAGACATAGACCCAAGTCATGCAGAAGCTTGGCATATGATAAAGCCATTATTTAATATTAGTGAGGAAAATGTGGACCTTTTAATAAATGGTGGGTAGCCATCTGGGAACAGATAAAATTGGATCCATACCTTACACCTGAAATGCAGATAAACTCCAAAGGAATCAGAGATTTAAATGTAAAACATGAAACCAAAAGAGACCTGGAAGAAAACATGGAAGAAATATTTTATAATCTTAAACTTGGGAAGTCCTTTCTGACTATGATTCAAAACCCAGAAGCCATAAAAGAAAAGATTCATACATTCAACATACACAAATCCAAAAATTCTTCCTGGTACAAAATAATAAAGTAAAAAGATAAATAACATTGAAATATTTGCCACTTCTATCAAAAAGGCTAATATTTCTAATCTATAAAGTGCACCTCTAAATCAGTAAGAAGCCAACAGCCCAAGAAAAATACACAAACAATATGAACAGTTCTCAGGTAAGGACAAGTAGCCTTTAATATATTTAAAAATGTTCAACTTCACTCATAATAAGAGAAATCCAAATTAAAACTACACTTATCTAACTTTTCTTGGCTACCAGTTTAGCAAAAGTCCAAAAGTTTGACAGCATACTCTGTTGATGAGTCCATGGAGAAGACAGCACTCTTATGATATTGCTGGTAACAATGAAAAATGGTAGTCACTATTACACGTATTAAAATCACAAATCCATTTATCTTTTTTTTTTTTTTTTTTTTACATTAAATACTTTTAATGTATTTTATAAATACATACATTGATACAAACAAAATTGGGATCAATATATATATACACACATTTTCAAACACATTTTTCAGTCATCATAGTATCATTAAATATTCACAAAGGTAGAAAATCAAAGAAAAAGACAATTGCTCTCCTCCTGTTTCCACTGATAGCTATAACATTTTAGGATATTCTAGAATATTTAATCTACTTTTTGATCTTTGTATTTTTCCCAAAGTAGACACTACATGTGCTTTATTATTTTATACCCTGATTTTTATCCCTCAGTTTTAATTAATGCTCTAAACTTTAACCTTGTGCCTTAAATTCTTTTTTTTTTTTTATTATGGGTAAAAATCAAAATTCTCACAATACATACAAACATTTGCAAAATGATATATAAATATATATGCATATATGTGTATTTGGTTACAAAAATGTTATTTATATATATATATATACATATATTTTAAGAGGTGCTTAGATTATCTCCATTTATCTTTTGAACAGGTAATCTCACTTCTGGGAATTTATCCTACATAAATACTGCACATACAAGAAATGATGAATGTACAAGGTTATTCATTGCAGCATTGTTTGTAACCATGTAAGACTAAAAAGAACGTAAGTGTCCGTTTCTAGGAGATTAGATAAATAAGCTATGCTACATCAACCCTTTATAATAATCTGCAACTCCATAAAAAAAAGGAAGAGGAGCAGCTCTGTATAATGATATTGAAAGATCCCTGGTATGTAGTGTGTTAAAAAAATAATAATAAAACAAAGTGCATAACTATGTGGCACACTACATTTTGTGTTGGGGGCAAGGATAAGTATCTATCTCTGCTTTACCAGGAGAAATCACTGAGAAAAATACACAAGAACTTATAAAAAGGGGTTGCCTGTAGGGGCCAGAGAGAGGACAGGAAAAACATTGTGAACCTTTGGTGCTGAATCAGTCAGCCAAATGGATGTTAAAATACTCATGATGTTGGTACATTATGGGGATGGAGATGAGACAGGCTGTGAGCAAGACTGAACTTGTCTTCTAGATGTGATACACTTTATTGGACAGGGTTTTCAGAAACTTGAATTGAGCTTGAAAGTGGGTTGGGATTGACCTTTGAGCAGCGTAGTGTGGAAGCCAAAAATGGCATCCAAAAGTGAAATCTAAGTCAAATTAAATAGAATGAAACATAAAAGTAGCAAAAGTGAAAACCTTAGTACCCATGAAAAAGAATATTTTAGGTGAAGGGATATGGTAAATTGTATGTGAAATATATATGGCAGGAATAGGTAGATATACCTGGACACTGATCAAATATGAAAAACAATATAGGTACTGTCCTTAAGCAGAAAAGTATAAGATGAACTACCTATCAACACAAGGATATCATAGACTGACCAAAGAGCTTCCTTTGCAGATATCTCGTTTGGCATTGTAGACTCTCTGGATGAACAGAATACAGTATATAGCTATGTGGTTTTTTTGTTTGCTTTATAATTTTATTGACAAATAGTTCACAAACCTTATAACTCACACTTATTTAAGTGTACAGTGTTTTTTAGTATTTTTTGCTCATTGTCTGCTCGTTTTCTTTAGGAGACAATGGGAACAGAACCCTGGACCTCCCATGTGGGAGGTGGGCACTCAGCTGCTTGAGCCATATTCATTCCCTGCTTGTTTTTTTTGCTCATTGTCTGCTCGTTGTCTGCTCATTTTTTCTTTAGGAGGCACCAGGAACTGAACCCGGGACCTCCCATGTGGGAGGCGGGCTCTCAACTGCTTGAGCCACATTTGCTCCACAACCATGTGGTTTTGTAAGTAAAGTTTTATAAGTACACAGCCACACTCATTTGTTTATTGTCTGTGGCTGCTTTCACACTACAGCAGATTGCATCAGAAACCTATAGCCTGCAAAGCCTAGAATATTTACTCTCTGGCACTTTATGGAAGAAGTTTGCCAACCCCTGCTAAATCAGTCTTTTAAATTATTTTTTACTACTACCTCTGTCACTAAGAAATACATTTTTATTGTAACCCATAAGATCTATATAATCTACAAAATTGAAACAAAAGTTTTACCAAAGAATATTTATCCTTATCACTGTTTTATGAACTTGGATATTTTCTACTTTTTTTAGTCAAAATAGACTTAAATTTTTAATACTTGTTTCTACACACTAAATATCATGACCCACTATGAATCATGACACATTCTTTAAATGAATAGCAGAGAGCTGAAAATATAACAATACTTTGCAAGTAGAAAGGATAAATTTTTTTTTAATTTGCATTCCTCCCTCCACTTCCTCTCCTTCCCTCCTTTACTTAACCCCTCCCTTCTTTCTTGTTTTTCTCTTCCACTTCCTTGCTGAATAATTTAGTTTAAAAGACATTGGGCTTATATCCCATGGATACGGTAGATGGGATTATCCTGCCTGCAGCTGCAGGCTCTCTCCATCCCCTGGGATGGCCGTTGTCCATCATCATCTCCTCACCAGGTGGCTTGGGTGAGTCCATTGAGCTGTAGAGTGGGAGTTGCAGCTCCACCGAGATTCCAGGCACAGCTGGCACATGGGCAGGCCAGAGGCTGCAGTCTCTGGAAGTACACCTAAAAACTCCAGCATCACATATAGGTTTGAATAGAAGGGACTGATGGACCATGTGCAGGGAGGACTTATTTGAGTCCAACTCTGTCACTCTCAGGAGCACAGATTCCAAAGTAGAGCTCACTAATAAGGCATCAATCTCTGGTGCTATCCCCCCCTATATAGGACCTGGGTGTCTCCAGAGCCCTCAGGAGCCCCTCTGTGTGGGGTGATATCCACTTTGGTGTTCTATGAGATCCTACTGAGGTGTGCGTAAGCGTTACCTCTGGGATGACCTCCCGACTCTCTTTGAAGTCTCTTAGCCACATGAACTCATTTGTCTTTACCTTTTCCTCCTTTTATTCAAGGTCTTTTTCTGGTCATATTGCCAGTTGGCGCTTGGTAACTGGACACTTTCAGGGCAGGGAAGGGAAAAGCAGTTGTAATGCAGGGGCTTTTTCAGGACTCCGGAATTATCCTGAGTGACATTACGATGACAGATATAGGCCATTTTACATCAGCATATAACGTGCAGAACTGTGTGGGAGAGAGTGTGGTCTACAATATGAACTATGGTCCATGCTTAGTGGCAAAGCCCCAGGATGTGTATATCCATTGCAGGTGATGTGCCACCCTAATGAAAGATGTTTATGTGTGGGATGTTATGGAAAGTGTGGGAGGTGGGGAACATGGGAATCCTTGTAATTTTTGTGTAACATTTATGTAATCTAAGCATCTTTTAAAATAAAAAAATAAAAAGACATTGGGTAAGGCTGAGCAAGGTAAGCATCTACTTCGTGAGGTATACCTAGCCCTATAAGATGCTGTTCAGATCGCCGAGTGTCATCATAATATGCTTATATTGACCAAGGACCTATCTAGAAGGTATCCGTTTTCAGATACAATGGAAGTCATAGGTGTCCTAGAAATCTAATTGTATTAAATACGCATATCCCTTAGAGCTGATCCTGGGAATATGAGGTCAGTGGGAGAAGATAATGGGCAAAGATAGTAACCACATTGAGACTAGAGTAGGCTATGTAAATCCCCTATTTTTCTTTATGATGAGCCTTCAGACCCCACAGGAATGATAGAAGCCTGATGAACCTCTGCTGGAGAGCCTTAGCCTTGACTATGACAGAGGCGTTATACTCACTTAACTTAGGACTTGGGCGTGTCATTCTCACAGTGTGGGCAGGGTAAGTGCTTCTGCCTTCAAGTCTGAAAACACTTTCTTCCCAAATAGTGCTTGTGTATGTAATCCCAGGCAACAAGGGGTTAGGCAGCAGAAATACAAAGAAGTGCTCGGGGAGTCTCAGTGAATGATTGGATTTCTGCCCAGGTAAGGGCAAATCAGAAAGAAAACAGAATAGATAATGAGTGAACAGTACCTCTACATACTTGCATAAACATGTCTTGATGAGAATGTTTATCTTCAACAGTGTCCAGCCTCCTTTTGGGGGAAGTTACAGTCATCTCTGCTCATATAGAGGGGCTTAGGTTTGGTAAGGAGCTGGGAAAAATGGACTAGAGTTTGATCGTCAAAGCTGCTTTGAAATCCAAGATAATCATTGCCCCAGTCTAGAGGTTATACCCTGCCCCCTTGGCATCCCACTGGGATTTAGGTCACCCTGTGGTTGAAGATCTCAGTAACCCTTGAGGGTATCCCTAGTGAGGAGTGCTTCCTGTACAGTCCATGTACAATTGCTTCTGGCAGCCAAAAGCAGGAGTTTTACCTTTTTCCTCATACACACAAAATGAGGGAGGATGGAAACCAGCAAAAGTGGCCATGTTCATGTTGATCCAATTGCCGTGTTTCCAGGGATAAAAGTTCTGGAAACTAGACCTTAGGGAATGAATGTCCTGAACTGAAATCCTAGGCAATAGGAGCCCAGAGTATTGCACTTACCTGTGATTCCAAGAGACAGGTCAACAGGCTACAGATTTTGGTCAGGGACATACTGAAGCCAAAGTCCCTGGGCAGACAATTTGATCAAAAGCATTTTGGTTGAAATGATGATTGGTTTAAAATTAATCTTCTCAATCACTATTTTTTTTCACATGTAATTTAATTTTAGACCGGAATCAGCTCTGTATGTTTTTATACATTTTCAAGCATATTGATAAATTTTTCAGAATTTTTCTGATTTGGAATTTTTATTCTTTTTAAAATTTCTGATTCATGTTCAGTTGACTAATTTTGGTGCGCTCTGTTTGTGGTAACAAGAAGTCCAACTTAACTTAGATATGAATTGATCTAAAAAACTTTAGTACATCCATAAAATTGGATTAATTTTTAAGTTATTAAAAATTATGAAAATATATTTGTTGACATGGAAATGTGCTTATGATATACAGTGAAGTGAAAAAAGCAAAATGCAAAGAAGTGTTATGGTATAATTCCATTTTTGTTTTTAAAATGTATCCAAAATAAGCATGTGTTGCTCCAATAATGCAGTATGTCTAAGTTTGAATGAATAATAAACCTTTATTTCCTTCTCTTCTTACATTCTTCCATCATCCCGTGACCCAGCTGATGCTCTTCCTGCTGAACACAAAGTTTAAAATATGAACTAATAATTGGAAACTAATTTTCTATCAATAAGCTAAAATTTTAATTGGGAAAATATGCCAAATATTTTAAGTATAAAAATTCTAGATCCTTTATTGTTTTTCTTCTTACAATAGCACTTTATGCTTATCATGGAAAAATCAGAACTATACTGTTCATAATACCACCGTCCCAGAAATAACTGCTGTTAATTATGTCCTTCTAAAACCTCTTTTGTACATGTGGGTGTGCCTTTTTTAAAAAACAAAAATGAGATCATTCCATATATAATATTTTAGGACCTACTTCCTTCCCCCTCTTTCCCCCTCAATTTTATGCATGAATTTACTGCTTTAAAGCAGTGGGGACACCTTGTTGGTCATGGTTGATTAAAGTTAGTTTAGAAAGGATGGAGCTACAGATTTTCCTGGGAACATGATGAAATCAGTGACTTAGGAAGAATAATTTAGTTTTTTTGTTTGCTTTTTTTTTTGTTTTGTTTTTTCTTAGGAGGTGCCAAGGATTGAACCCTGGACCTTGTACATGCAAAGCAGGCACTCAACCACTGAGCTACACCTGCTCTCCAATTTAGTTTTATTATTCTCTAAATTTGTTGGTAGCAAGGAAACGTGTGTTTCTCATGAGTCAACCAACAGAGTCGTGGATCTTGTCCAAAAGGATTCATTCCCAAGGGCTCATCCATGGGACCACACAAAATAGAGATGTATCTGTCTAGGTCAGCAAAATTACAGGAGAGAGTTATACAGCAAGAACCTCCAAAGAGTCATAAGAATTCCAAAAATAATGAATTGTAACCTTCTGCCAAGCTGAGAATGTGAGCCACCAGCCATATAAAAATTGGCCTATCTCATAAGTTCTCTTTTCATACAGGCCCCTATTCTCCAACTCTTGTTAGAAGAGAACAAAACAGTGAGTGAGGGAAGAGAAGAACAGGGAAAGTTAAGTGAGGGAAGAAGTGATCAGGGAAAGCATAGAGTGAAGGAAGAGACTAGCAGGGAGAAAGAGTTGGGGAAGAGGTCAACAGGAAGAGAGCAGAGTGGAAGAAGAGGTCAACAGCAAGACAGTGGAGTGGGTGAAGAGAAGAGAGTGGGGTGGGGACAAGCAGGGAAAAAGAAGGACTATAACCTTTTTTGTAACAGGCCCAGGGCATGGGGAAGGAGTTAATGCTAAGTGTCAGTGTTGGAGTATTGACTATTACACATGACTGGGCATTCTAATTACTGAACAGAGACTGCCTTTGTGACTGAATGTACTAGTAGGAGTATCTGCTACCTAAGTATTAGGGGGTGAATCATGGTATCTGTCCAGATCTTCATCCAGAAGCAAGGGAAGATTACCTCCCCACTGAATAAAATTTAAAGAAGTGGCAGGAGATCAAAATGAAGTTTTGTTTCTATCACCATTTCATGAGTCATGCTTTTTCTCAAAATATTGTTTACTTTTATATGTGAACATGGGAAAATTTTGGCAAGATAGGGTCTAAGCTGTGAAAAATGATAAAAGATTAAATATAGCTAGAAATTAAAAAAAATAATAATCACATAGCTGGCATTGTAGTACAGTAATCCACAGCACATCAGCCCAGAGTCTGAGCTGTCTCCTCCAAACACAGCCTTTTCTCTACTCCTACCTCTGAACACAAAGATATTGCTCATTCTTCTGTTCATCTCCATTCAACTGTAGAAATTACCACACTTGTAATTACCCTCCTGATTACTGCTCCTTCTCATCCTTTTATAGTTTTTCCCCTTGTCACGCAACCATGTTTGAAAACTGTCCATGCCACATATGCCTTGTACACATTTCTGTCCATTTCATTTGATAATTTATTATACAGCAATTTGTTTTTCAAACCATAGAGGATTTTGGAAAGTATTTGTATGTTCTGAATTTCTTTTAGATGGGGAGAATAGACCTGAAATGAGAAAGTCAACTCCAAACCAGAATATTTTTGATGAAAATCAAACCCATGACATGATAATGGAGAGACTAACAGGAGACAGTTTCTGGTTCTCCATCTTAGGAGGACTCTGGGAGTTTGATTACCAGTTAGAGTTGAACCAAGACCAGCAGAGACATTTGGGACAAGTATCTTACTCCCACAAAACTATCATTCAGGAAAGAAATCTTGAATGTAATAAATATGGGGAAAACTTAAACCTGAACTCAAACCTTATTTCTCATCAGAGAATTCCTTCAATGAAAATACCCCTTAATTCTGACATACAAGGAAATGGCACCAAACATAAACCCGACTTGATTTACTATCAAGGAAACTATATGAGTGAGAATCCCTATGAATATAATGAGTGTGGCAACATCTTCAATCAACATATTCTTCTTACTAATAATATTCATATGGGAGAGAAACCCAGTGAATGTGGGAAGGCCTTCAGCCACAACTCATCTCTTGCCCAACCTCAGATAGTCCTTACAGGAGAAAAGCCCTATAAGTGTGATGAATGTGGGAAGAGATTCAGCCAGAGGATACATCTTATTCAACATCAAAGAATTCACACAGGTGAAAAACCCTTTATATGCAACGAATGTGGGAAAGCCTTCCGTCAGCATTCATCCTTTACTCAACATCTGAGAATTCATACTGGAGAGAAGCCCTATAAATGTAATCAATGTGGTAAAGCCTTTAGCCGTATCACATCCCTTACTGAACATCATAGACTTCACACTGGAGAGAAACCTTATGAATGTAGTTTCTGTGGGAAAGCCTTCAGCCAGAGAACACATCTTAATCAACATGAGAGAACTCATACAGGAGAGAAACCCTATAAATGTAATGAATGTGAGAAAGCCTTCAGCCAGAGTGCACACCTTAATCAACATAGGAAAATCCATACTCGGGAGAAATTATGTGATTATAATAAGTGTGAGAAAGCCTTACGCCATAGCCCTTCACTTATTCAGCAGCACATAACTCATAGAGGAGGAATCATATGAATATATTAAGTTTAGGAACTTTTGGTCAGTCTTTTCATCCCATTCAATATCAAATTACTAGAAAGCTTATAAATAAACTTCTAAGGCACAGAAACAAAATAAACTTAGACCTTAAACTAGTAGCATATTACATTCCCAGAGTTATAAATACTGAAAATAATTTATTTTATAATAACGATAATATTAGTAGTCATGTTCCAAGTCTGATAAAAACCTTTTTTAAGAAATGTTCAGAAATCCTATAGCCAATAACCTGTCATTATTTATGTGAAAGCTCTATGGTATAAGTTTTTAAATACATATAAACATTGGTTAATCAAGGCAATGCTGTAGAGTAACCAGTCACATAAACTTCAAACAAACATGGAAAAGCAGTATTTCTCTAGCTTCAGTCATTTGTGTGCCTCCTTTATAGTTTTTACCATGTCTATTATTAATATTTTTCTTTAAAGAGACTTGGGGCTTTTAGTATTTTCCTAAGAAATATTATTTATGAATTTTATATGCTAGTTATATTCTATCCATGAAAATATATAGCTTTGAAATAAAAAATAATATTCATCAGCATATGTCCTAAAACCTTGTGTACCATCATTTGGGAAACAATATGGCAATTTTCTGTTATTATTATTTAGCAACCTTTGCATTATTTTCTCAAGTGAAACTTAGAGAATCACTTGGAGAAAGGTCTTGAAGGAGACTGGGGGTCATATTGATGAATTTGAAAAATTGGTTCATAGAAGTCTACTTTTCTATCCTTTTCTAGTTTTAAATTCCCCTGTAGCAGGCATCGATTTTTTTTAGTTAAAATTGTTATTTCTGCTGTATTTACAGGTTTGAAAAGAGAGGAGTTCTCTTCATAATAACCAAGGGCTAAAACCCTCCCATACTTCCCTCCATCACTGTGGGAGATGAGAGAGTAGGGGACTGTACCTGAGGGTAAGCTGTGGTACTATGTTGAGGCAAGGAAGTAAGGCCAGGGAAGACCCTTACTGGCTCATAGAAACCACCAAGGAGGTAGTCTACTTGGCTTAATAATTCATATTACTTCTTGAAATAAATTTATGCTACCCCTTTTTCCAAAAATAATTAAAGGTGGTTTAATTTTATTTCTTTGATTACTGCTTTGTTTGACAGAAATCACATTTTCCTGTTACAAAGCAATTTAAACTACCACGTGCCATAAATAGCTGCACACATGGGGCAGCTTCACTTTCTTGACTTTCCATTTTTCTCTTGTTTTTCTCTGGCCTGGCTGAAGTAACCATGAGGCTGAAATAGGAGTGCAGTCCCCTTGCTTTCTCAACTTTCTTCTAAAATATCTCCCAGCTTGAGACTTCCATTTTTTCCTCTGTGAACAGAGTAGGTTTTATATGCTTCAAGTCAATGCTGAAGTGATTTAAGACTTCTAAAAATTAAAACACTAAAAACCAAGAAAGTAATAAAAATTCATTTTATCACAGAACTTAAACTTTTCAAAAAGTGTGTTTATGTCCCACACAACAGTAGGCATCTATTAGTTACTAAAATCCTGAGCTACTGTGGTCAGGGAGGATCTCTAATATTTAAAATGTCTGTGCAGTGGAAATTTTTCAGGTCAGATCAGTTCTGAAAGTATCTCTTCACCAAAAAGAGCCACATGTAATGTTCTTTTCCCATGATAAGGCAGAGGATAAAGCATTCAGATTTCATAAAGAGTGAGCCAAGTGAAGACTCAGACATTAGAGGTAATTATTGGAATAAGTAATGTTTAATTACAATTGATAAAGTGTTTGATGAAAGTTTAATTTTGTAACCAGAAAAAAAAAAAAAATCTACAAAGAGCACTAAGGGCTCCAGTATAAGACAGCTTATCTCAACACAGGTAAAAAACAAGAACAATAGGAATTTTCAGGAGAGGATCAGTAGAATTTGGACAATACCAGAAAAGAGGTGTCTGGACTGGGTCAGACCACAGCTTGCCAAGGGTTTTTCACCAATATTTCAGAAATAGAAACTGGAAATTAGAAGGAGAATTCTATTATATATTCCTTACAATCATAAATGATTATGTTTATGTTAATTGTACAGAAAACTATGTCATTCTAGTGTGCATTCAGTCACTCTCATATTCCTTTCAAAATGTTCCAAGTTAAGGAGTAAACCCTACATATATTAATTACATAAAAATACTGGTGCTTGGAATAGAGAAGCCAGAGAGTTGTATTCATTCAAAAAACCCTGTTTGTTACAGTTTATTTCTGTCTGAAAGAGCAAGATGTTACCCTTTTATGTATATTAGTACATTTAATCCATCCAACCAGGTATTATTGTCCTTTTATGGAGAGAGACTTAAGCTTAGACATAATAAGGGACTTATTGAGGTTTCCTCAGGCTGAACTGTCACTAGAACATGGGTTGTCTCCAAATCCAGTGACTACAAACAGTGCCTGGTCTTTTATAACACTCAGAAAACATTTGATGAATATATGAACATCAATAAAATTAATTTATGAACTTTATTAAAATCTCAACACCAAAATCTGTGTGTCTCTATTTCTCAAAATCTCAGAATACTAAAGGATCATCGTGTTGGCAGAATGTTTTATGTCCAAAGAGCTTGTGGGCATGGAGAGAAATGTTCGTTACTGTTTGTATTTTGGTTATTGTACAGTTTATTCATTTAAGAAACCAACTGGCATTCTTCAAGCTGTCATTATTATTCTACTTATTCAAAGATGTGCAACTAATAAATAAAAAACTTAAGAATTCCTAAAATTAGATATCCCCAATCTCTTTTTTATGCTATCAAATTTAACCTTTATTAAAGCCATCAAAATGGTAAGTACTTTGCAGAAATCACAGTTCTGAAACACAGAATGCTGATGAATTTGAAGCTTTGCCATGGCATGTCTTCCAATATACTTATTAGGCCTCAGTACATTTTTTTCTATTTTTTGTTTCTTTGGGGTTTTTTGGGTTTCTTTTTTTTTCCCAGTAATTTTTTTTTAAGTTACCAGGAGCCAGGGATTGAACCTGGGACCTTGTATGTGAGAAGCCGGCACTCAACCACTGAGCCACATCAGCTCCCTGGGTTGGTTTTGCTTGTTGTTTGTTTTTGTAGTTTTTTTTTTTTTAGGATGCACCAGGAACTGAACCTGGGACGTCCAATGTGGGAAGCAGGCGCACAACCACTTGAGCCATATCTGCTCCCTTTCCAATACATTTTAAACAGCCACCTAGAGTTTACTAAATCCTCAGAACCAAATGAAAGTAGACATTTTCTTCATTAAAAGGGAATTTTTTTTTTATCCCAATAGATATAAAAGAAATACAAGTTTTGATACAAAAGCAGTTAAAATGGGATAAAATGCCCAAGGGGACTCAATCCATTCTTTTAATATTAACAGAATGAAGTAATATATTTTTAATTTTTTTCTCCCATTTTGTCTCCTTTAAGTACTGTAGCAGTTTGGCATTATTTATGAATTCCAAAAATAGATATTGGATTATGCTTGTAAATTGGTCTGTTCCTCTGGGCATGATTAAATTATGATAAGGGCTTTGATTGGGCCACATCAGTAGGGCATTGAGTCCCCCCCCCCACCCTTGGTGGGGGGGACTCACAGATAAAAGACATGGCAAAGGACAGAGTTGGAGTTCTGTTGTGGAGTTTTTGAGCTAGAGCCCCAGGAAGTAAGAACACAGAGGAGCTTGGATGTGAGAAAGGAGAAAAGGCCCTGGAGAAAAAAGACAAGCTGTTTGCCTGACAGTTCACAGCTGGCCTTGTGGAGAGACGCAAAGCCTAGAGAGCATCATAGTCTACAGCTGACCTTGTGGAGAAAACAGGAGCTGAGCCCAGAGAGAAATGTAGCCCTGGGAAGAGAGGAATCCAGGAAGCCTGAACCCTGGCAGATGTTGGCAGCCATCTTGCTCCAACACGTGGCCATAGACTTTGGTGAAGGAAGAAACTTATGCTTTATGGCCTGGTAACCTAAGCTTCTACCCCAAATAAATAAGCTTTATAAAAGCCAATAGATTTCTGGTATTTTGCATCAGCACCCCTTTGGCTGACTAATACAAGTACACAAAAAACATGTTAAAGAATAGGTAGAGGGGGACGGATGTGGCTCAAATGGTTGGGCGTCCGTCTCCCATATGGAGGGACCTGGGTTCGATACCCGGGACCTCCCGGTAAAAAAAAAAAAAAAAAAGAATAGGTAGAACAACACCCAATTTTTAGCTGTATTATAAAATGTATACAACTTCATGGGTTTTATTGTGGTTTTCCTTATTGAGATAAAGTTTGTGCATTTCTGCATTACTCTTAAATAAGTCTCAAGTCACAATAAAAAATTTTAAAAAAGGAAAATCAAAACAACATAAAAAGTACTCTGAGTACTTTTTTCCATTCCTCTACCCAGAATATCAAGACCTCTGAAAATCAACATGAATAAAAATAATGGAAAAAATAATAATAAATAATAATAATAATAATAATAATGGTTTTGAGACCTCAGTTTGTCATTTTCTGGGAAGTTTTCTTTTTCTTAACCCAAAATTACACATGGTAAAATTAATTTCAATGAACCATTTAAAAATAAAAATCCACAGGATCATCCATAGGAGCCTTTAAAAAATTGCTTCTGATATACACACTTCTAACACTTTAGATAGGGTTATATGTTAATAAGCCCCAAATAAGTATTAAAAAATAAAAATCACTTTAGATATGACTTTGATTGTTCTCATACCACATATGCTATATTATGATTTAAATTGCAATCATGGATGTATTTGGGTTTTTTTAACCTTTTTTTTCTTTATTTTTAAAGAAGCTTTAGATTACATAAATGTTACATTGAAAATATAGAGGATTCCCATATACCCCCACCCTCTCCCACACTTTTCCCCATTAACAACATCTTTCATTAGTGTGGTACATTTATTACAATTGATGAACACAAATTGAAATATTGCTACTAACCTTGGTCTATAGTTTACATTATGGTTTACATTTTGCACCACACGGTTTTCTAAGTTTTGACAAAATGTCTAATGGCTTATATCCGTCATTGCACTATCATGCAGAACAATTCTAATGTCCCAAAAATGCCCCATGTTACACCAATTCTTCCCTCTCCCTCCCCTCAGAACCTCTGGTGACCACTGTCTTTATATCAATATTAAAAGTTCTCCCATTACTAGAATAATAATAAGCTACTTTAGTCGAGAGTTGCATTCCCCCCTTAGGTTTGTTCATTCCTCACTCTTGAGGATTTGGAGATGGTGATGCCCACTCTGCTTCTGATTGAGAGGGGGTTTAGATCCCATGGGGCAGATGGACAGAACTGTCTAGCTTGCAGTTGTAGATACTCTGTTTTTTCGGATGGGTATTGTCCATCACCATCCTTTTGTTAGTTGTCCTGGGTGAGTCCAATGAACTGGAGAGTAGGTGTTGGCTGCAACTCTGCTGAGATTCAGGGCTCAACTGGCATATGAACAGCCGGAAGATTTAAGTCTCTGGGATACATATTTAATGGGTAAAGTGTTAATTACAGGTTCAAATAAAAGGGGCAAAAGAATCATGTGTAGGGAAATTATAAATAAGTCTAACTTTGATACATTGAGGAGATAGATTATCGTATATTCTAAGGTAAGGCCCACCAACAGGGTGCTGATTTCCTGGGGTTTTCTGCCCTGCCTCTAGTGTCTAGATGTCTCTAGAATCCTTAGCAATCATGAGTTTTATAAAAATACACACATACACACATATATATTCTTATCCGTAAAAGCACTTGCATACAAACTTGAAACCAAAAGATTATCGAAAAGTGACAAAATGTTCTAAATGTTAAGAAAATTTAAAATTCCTTTTCTATTTGTAAAATTGATGCAGAATAAAAGTGATCTAATTGTGTTGTTAGAAATTTGTTTGGGAGACTTGTTAATAAATTATTGGTGAAAATTCTTAATATCCATTATACTGTCATCTGAAACAAACAATCATTTTCTTTTTTTAAAAAAGATTTATTTCTCGCCCCACCCCCACCCCCACCCCACCCCACCCTTGTTTTGCATTCGCTGTCTGCTCTCTGTGTGTTCTTGTTTTGCATTCGCTGTCTGCTCTCTGTGTGTTCTTCTGAGTCTGCTTATCTTCCCTTTAGGCAGCACTGGGAACCAATCCTAGGACTTTCCGGAGTGGAGAGAGGTGCTCAACTCTTGCACCACCGCAGCTCCCTGGCTGCTGAATCTCTTATTGTCTCTTCTTTGTCTCTTTTTGTTGCATCATCTTGCTGCATCAGCTCTCCACATAGGCCAGCACTCCTGTGCGGGCCAGCTCTCCTCTGGGGCCAGCTTGCCGCGTGGGCCAACTTGATTTTCACCAGTAGGCACCGGGAATCAAACCCTGGACCTCCTATATGGTAGATGAGAGCCCAGTCACTTGAGCCACATCCACTTGCCTCAGTCATTTTCTTCAGCAAAAGAATAATAGGTACACTAATAAACTCCAGATCAATCATCACATATTACAATCAAGTGAGCCTCTGTGACAGTGACCCTAAAGGTCAGACACAGTGGCCCGGAAGGTCTCACTCTGAAGCTATGAGGTCAGCCTAACTTTGGGACAATTTTATCTAATAGACAGAGAAAACAGTGCCTTTTTATCCTGTTTTCTAAAAGTAGTTCTCTACTAGTCTATAACAGAGAGCAAAGAGACGGCTCTAGCAGTAGATGAAGCAAGAGGGAATGATGCTCTAGAAGAAACAGTTATCTGTTCTTTTGAACCAAGCTTCTCAATAAATTCCTGAAGAGGTGCCAACTCACACCTATAAATCAGATTAAACTCCTGAACAAATAAAATACAATGCTTAAAAGAGGTGTTGAGGTGGATCTCCTCTTGAAGCTGCCTCACAGTATCAGTGGTGGTGATAAATATGGCATAAACCTGGAACAGACACTTTAGAAGAGTCTTTGCCACAGACAAAGTTTTGGGGAAATGGGACACCAATCTTAGAAGGAAAAAGTTTCATCATCATAAAAAAAAAAAGTTTTATTATCAAGCTGATCATGAACCCAAGTCATTAAATAGTCAATGTATTTTGGAGTAGAACTTTTGATTGGCTTTTTAATACTAGTACCATCTGCCCAATGATATTCATATCATGGACCTGCAGACATGACTGGACAGCTTGCTTCAGTGCAAAATTCTGAAATAGTTTCATAAAACATGTTGAATGTGTTGAAGAAATCCACAATGTTGATGCGATCTATTCATTGAAGTCATTTCATTCTGGCAACATAACAGCTGGACTCAGATTCCCACTTCCTAGTGTTGCTTCTATATGTTTTAAGAATTCATATTGATGAGATCCTTCACGGGTATTCTTCTTTGGTTTGAATGTTTTAGAAGAGCAACTGCTGAAGATCCCCTGTCTTTTAAATGCTGAGTTAATCTCATGTAAACATTTAGTTAAAATCATAAACCTAAAAGACATACCAAGGGAAGCAGATGTGGCTCAAGCAGTTGGGCTCCCACCTACCACATGGAAGGGTCCGGGTTTGGTTCCCGATGCCTCCTAAAGAAGAAGAGTTAATGCAACGGGCTGGCACAACAAGATGACACAACAAAGAGACACAAATGAGGAAATGCAATGAGAGACACAACAAGCAGAACAGAGGTGGCTCAAGCGTTTGGGCACCTCCCTTCTACATGGGAGGTTCTGGGTCCAGTTCCCAGTGCCTCCTGAAAAAAAAAAAAGAAGACAAGCACACAATGAACAGGCACAGCAGACAGCAAGCACAAACAATGAAGGCAGGAAGAAATACCCAGAATAATGCAATAATTATACCAAAATCAGTTACAAAAATGTTAACCCCCATAGATTGTTAATTCTATGCACTGGGGATTGAATTTGGGACGTTGTATGTGGGAAGCGGGTGCTCAGCCACTGAGCTACATCTGCTTTCCTTTCATAGGTTGTTAAAGTTTAGGTTCTATCATAAATTTTTTTTTTATACCTTCCTAGAGTTTTAGTAATCTTTTTTTTTTTTACTTTATTTTGTACATTTAATAATTGAAAATATAAACAATTAAAAACTAAAAAGTAAACACAGATGAATAAAATATATACATTTCTCAATTAAATGTACTGGATACATATAAATTTTTTTTTTAATCAAACAATATGTTACACAATATATTTGGTTCATAGTAATGCATTCATACAGTATTTGTCCTTTTGTGTCTGGCTTGCGTTTCTAGAAATTTGTCCATTTTATCTAGGTTGTCTAGTTTGTTGGTATATAGTTTCTCATAATATCCTCTTATGATTCTTTTTATTTCTGTGGGGTCATTTGTAACATCCCCCCTTTCATTTCTGATTGTATTTATTTGCATCTTCTCTCTTTTTTTCTTTGTTAGTCTAGCAAGGGGTTTGTCAATTTTATTGATCTTTTCAAAGAACCAGCTTTTGGCTTTGTGGATTTTCTCTCTTGTTTTTCTGTTCTCATTTTCATTTGTTTCTGCTCTAATCTTTATTGTTTCTTTCCTTCTGCTTGCTTTGTGATTGGTTTGCTGTTCTTTTTCTAGTTTCTCTAGTTGTTCAGTTAAATCTTTGAATTTAGCTCTTTCTTGTTTTTTGATATAGGCATTTAGGGCTATAAATTTCCCTCTCAAGACTGCCTTCGCTGTATCCCATAAGTTTTGATATGTTGTGTTCTCATTTTCATTTGTCTCAATATATTTACTGATTTCACCTGCAATTTCTTCTTTGACCCACCAATTATTTAGGAATGTGTTGTTCAGTCTCCATACATGTGCGAATTTACTTTTTTCCTGTCTATTATTGATTTCTAGTTTCATTCCATTATGATCTGAGAAGGTGCTTTGTATAATTTCAATCTTTTTATAATTATTGAGAGCTTCATTGTGACCTAACATGTGGTCTATCCTGGAGAAAGATCCATGGGCACTTGAGAAGAATGTATAACCCGCTGAGTTTGGATGCAGTGTTCTGTATATGTCTGTTAGGTCTAACTCGTTTATCATATTGTTCAAGTTCTCTGTTCCCTGTTGGTCTTCTGTCTAATTGTTCTATCTAATGATGTGAGTAGGGTGTTGATAATAATACAATGATTATTGTAGAAATGTCTATTTCTCCCTTCAGTTTGGCCAGAGTTTGTCTCATATTTATGACTGTTATATCTTCTTGGTGGATCGTCCCTTTTATTAATATATCATGTCCTTCTGAATCTCTTACAAATTTTTTGCATTTAAAGCCTGTTTTGTCTGATATTAGTATAGCTACCCTGTTCTTTTCTGGTTACTGTTTGCATGGAGTACCTTTTTCCAGCCTTTCACTTTCAGCCAGTTTGTATCCCTGGGTCTAAGGTGAGTTTCTTGTAAGCAGCCTATGGATGGCTGATGTTTTTTTAATCCATTCTGTCAGACTGTATCTTTTGATTGGGGAGTTTAATCCATTCACTTTCAATGATATTACTGTAAATGCACTCTATACTTCCTCCATTTTATTCTTTGGTTTTCATATGTCATCTTGTTTTTATCTGTCTTTTTACTCTTTTGGGTATCCTTTCTGCTATTCTTTCTTCTATACTCTCCTCCAAGCCTCTCTCTCCTGTTTTTTTCTTTCAGGTTCTAAGGCTTCCTTTAATATTTCCTGCAAAGGTGGATTCTTTTTTGCAAACTCTCTTAGTTTCTGTTTATGAATATTTTATACTCATCTTCATATTTGAAGGATAGTTTTGCTGGATTAAGAATTCTTGGCTGGCAGTTTTTCTCTCATTATCTAATTGAATCATACCACTGTCTTCTCGTCTCCATGGTTTCTGAAGAGAAACCTGCACTGAGTCTTACTGGACATCCCTTGTACATGATCGTTTGCTTCTCTCTTGCTGCTCTGAGAATTTTCTCTTTATCTTTGACATTTGACATTCTGAGTAGTATGTGTCTTGGTGTAGGTCTCTTTGGATTTATTCTGATTGGGGTATGATGTGCTTCTTGGATATGTAAGTTCATTTCTTTCGTGAGAGTTGGGAAATTTTCAGCTATTATTTCCTCAAATACTCTTTCTGCCCCTTTTCCCTTCTCTTCTCCTTCTGGAACTCCCATGACACGTATGTTACATAGTTGCATTTTGTGTTATTCAACTCTCTGAGTCCCTGCTCAATTTTTTCCATTCTTGTCTCTCTCTGTTCTTTCCTCTCTTCAATTTTAACTGTTCTGCCTTTGGTATCATTTATTCTTTCTTCTATCATTTGTAGTCTGCTATTGGATGCCTCGGCTGTGTTTTTTATCTCACCTATTGTGTCTTTCATTCCCATGAGCTCTGTTACTTTTCTGTTCAAAATTTCAAATTCTTCTTTGCATTTGCTTAATGTCTTCTTGATGTCATTTATCTCTTTAACTATATTGTCTTTCAAGTCACTAATTTGATTTTGGAAATTTGTGCTCATCTCGCTGATTAGTTCTCTCAAATTCTGCATCCCTTCTGGGACTTTGCTGTATTCCTTTTCTTGGGCCATGTCTTCTATTTTCTTAGTATGGCTTGTAATTTTTTTGCTGGTGTTTAGGCATCTGGTTAGGATGTAGTTTACTGAGATGCTCAATCTCTTTCTCTTTTATAGGGATTTAGTGGCAGGAGGCTGTGAATTACCACAGCTCTTTGATTTTTGGCTTGATCTGGATTGTTAGGATTGTCCTGCTGGTTGCTCAAAACTGGGCACTGGTTTTAGAGTTGCTTCCTAGGGCCTTGGGCAGGGAGACTATAAAGGCCAGAAGAAGCCTCTCATACTTATTTTTAATTTTCTGTGTGCACTTCCTTGGTCTGCCAGGAAATGGCGCTATTTGGCAGCTCTCAATTCAATGCCTGGTCGGAGTGAATTTGTTGCAACACAGACCAGATCAATGTGATAGGGCTTCCTGTCTGGGGGCTAAGAGCCTTGTAATTCAAACTTTCTCTGAGACAGTTCTCCAGCCTTTTCTGGCAGCCTCCTCCCTTTTCCTGGCTAGGAAATATTTTCACTCCCCTCTGAGTTCTCAACAATCAGCCCAGTTAGTAGAGAAGGAGATTGGGAGGCAGGCTCCAAGGAAACAATGGTGCAGCCCCACCTGGCCTGGAAGGACTCTTGGGACACAGCAGAACAAATTTGTGAGTCAAAAGCTGAGTCAGCCTTAGGCTGTGTCCCTCTCTCTCCCCTCTCCTATGGAGTCCTCAACAATTAGTCCAGGCTAGAAGAGAGGGAGATTGGGAGGGTAGGATTTCTCCAGTCCTTTCCCGGCTCCCAAGGCAAACCACTGTGTGGTCTCACCTGGCCTGGAAAGGCTCGTGGGACACAGCAGACCAAATTTGTGGGTCAGAAGCTGAGTCAGCCTTAGGCTGTGTCCCTCTCTCTCTCCCCTTTCATGGGGTGGTAGATCCCTGGAGCCCTCTTTGTCTGTAGTTGCAGGACCAGAGTCCCAAGAATTCTAAAGAGACTTTAGTGTGGAGGAGGGTGCCAGCAGCACCAGCTGCCGCTGGTTCCAGCTCATGGTCTGTCATCTCAATTTCTCTCTTTTGTCCCTTTCTCCTCTTGGTGGTGTGCAGCCTTCACCTGCTGTCCTAAACCCTAGAAGATCTTTTTTGGGGCTGCTTCAGCATGTCCTCTAGCCCTTTTATTGGAGAAGAGATTCCCATGTTTTACTAGTCTGCCATCTTCCTGGAAGTCGAGTTTTAGTAATCTTAACAAAACCAAAATATGGATTGGAAACAAGCTGATCCCTTGGTCAGGTCATTACAACCAAGTTGCACAGACCAAATAACATTCCTTTGGTCTCCTTTTTTTTTTTTTTTTTTTTTTTTTATTATTATTATTATTATGGGTAAAAATCAAAATTCTCACAATACATACAAACATTTGCAAAATGAGATATAAATATATATGCATATATGTGTATTTGCTTACAAAAATTTTATATATATATATACATATATTTTAAGAGGTGCTAAGATTACCTCCTTTTTTTTTAACTTTATTTTTACATTTAATAATTGAAAATATAAACAATTAAAAATTAAAAAGTAAACACAGAGCTTCTTCTTCAAGAAAACACCAAATGGCGGATGACGCCGGTGCTGCGGGAGGCCCCGGAGGCCCCGGGGGCCCTGGAATGGGAGGCCACGGCGGCTTCCGTGGAGGCTTTGGCAGCGGGGTCCAGGGCCGAGGTCGCGGCCGTGGAGCTCGCGGAGGCAAGGCCGAGGACAAGGAGTGGCTCCCTGTCACCAAGCTGGGCCGCTTGGTTAAGGACACGAAGATCAAGTCTCTGGAGGAGATCTATCTTTTCTCTCTGCCCATCAAGGAGTCTGAGATCATTGACTTTTTCCTGGGGACGTCTCTCAAGGACAAGGTTCTGAAAATCACGCCTGTGCAGAAGCAGACCCGCGCTGGCCAGCGGACCAGGTTCAAGGCCTTTGTTGCAATTGGGGACTACAATGGCCATGTGGGTCTGGGCGTGAAGTGCTCCAAGGAGGTAGCCACTGCCATCCGCGGGGCCATCATTTTGGCCAAGCTCTCCATCGTCCCTGTGCGGCGGGGCTATTGGGGGAACAAGATCGGCAAGCCCCACACTGTGCCTTGCAAGGTGACAGGACGCTGTGGCTCCGTGCTGGTGCGCCTCATCCCCGCGCCCAGAGGCACTGGCATTGTCTCAGCCCCTGTGCCCAAGAAGTTGTTGATGATGGCTGGGATCGACGACTGCTACACCTCGGCCAGGGGCTGCACAGCCACCCTGGGCAACTTTGCCAAGGCCACCTTTGACGCCATTTCCAAGACCTACAGCTATCTCACCCCTGACCTCTGGAAGGAGACTGTGTTCACCAAGTCTCCCTATCAGGAGTTCACCGACCATCTCGTGAAGACTCACACCAGGGTCTCCGTGCAGAGGACCCAGGCCCCTGCTGTGGCCACCACCTAGGTTCTCATGAGAAAAAGAATAAACGCTTGAATGAATGAAAAAAAAAAAAAAAAAAAAAAAAAAGTAAACACAGATGAATAAATATATACATTTCTCAATTAAATGTAATGGATACATATAAAAAATTTTTTTGATCAAACAATATGTTATACAATATATTTGGTTCATAGTAACACATTCATACAGTATTTGTCCTTTTGTGTCTGGCTTGCTTCACTCAACATAATGTCCTCCAGGATCATCCATGTTGCCATATGCTTTATGACTTCATTTCTTCTTAACAGCTGCATAATATTCCATCCTGTGAATAGACCACAGTTTGTTTATTCATTCATCTGTTCATGGACACCTAGGTTGTTTCCAACTTTTGGCAATGGTGAATAATGTTGCTACGAACATCCATGTGCAGCTGTCTGTTCGTGTCACTGTTCTCAGTTCTTCTGGGTATATACCCAGTAGTGGTATTGCAGGGTCACATGGCAAGTCTATATTCAACTTCTTTAGGAACTGCCAAACAGTCCTCCATAGTGTTTGTACCATTCTGCACTCCCACCAACAGTAAAGAAGTGTTCCTATCTCTCCACATCCTCTCCAACACTTGTAGTTCTCTGTCTTTTTAATAGTGGCCATTCTGATAGGTATAAAATGATATCTCACTGTAGTTTTGATTTGCATTTCCCTAATCATGAGTGATGTTGAGCATTTCTTCATGTGTTTTTTTGCCATTTGAATTTCTTCTTTGGAGAAATGTCTATTCAAGTCTTTTGCCCATTTTTTAATTGGGTCATTTGTCTTTTTATTGTTGAGTTGTAACATCTCTTTATATATCCTGGATATTAAACACTAATCAGATATGTGATTCCAAATATTTTTTTCCCATTGAGTTAGCTGCCTTTTCACCCTTCTGACAAAGTCCTGTGAAGTGCAAAAGTGTTTAATTTTGAGGAGGTCCCATTTATCTATTTTTTCTTTTGTTGCATGTGCTTTGGGTGTAAGGTCCAAGAAACCACCACCTACTACAAGGTCTTGAAGATGTTTCTCTACATTTTCTTCTAGTAGTTTTATGGTCCTGGCTTTTATATTTAGATCTTTGATCCATTTTGAGTTGATTCTTGTATAGGGGGTGAGATAGGGGCCCTCTTTCATTCTTTTGGTTTTAGATATCCAGTTCACCCAACACCATTTGTTGAAGAGACTTTTTTCCCATTAGCGTGGGCTTGGTAGGTTTGTCAAAAACCAGTTGACTGTATAAGAGAGGGTATATTTCTGGGTTCTCAATTCTATTCCACTGATCGACGTGTCTATCTTTATGCCTGTACCATGCTGTTTTGACCACTGTAGCTTTGTAATATGTTTCAAGGTCAGGCAGTGAAATTCCTCCCACATTGCTCTTCTTTTTCAGAATGCTTTTGGCTGTTTGGGTGCACTTACCCTTCCAGATGAATTTGATAATTGTCTTCTCTAATTCTGTAAAGTAAGCTGTTGGGATTTTGATTGGTATTGCATTGAATCTATAAATCAGTTTGGGCAAGATTGACATCTTCATGATATTTATTCTTCCAATCCATGAACACAGAATGTCTTTCCACTTGTTTAGGTCTTTTTAAATTTCTTTTAGCATTGTTTTGTAGTTTTCTGCATATAGGTCCTGTACTTCTTTGGTTAAATTAACTCCTAGGTATTTGAGTCTTTTTGTTGCTATTGAAAATGGAATTTTCTTCCTGATTTCCTCCTCAGGTTGTTCAGTACTAGTGTACAAAAACATTACTGATTTTTGCATGTTGATCTTGTATCCTGCCACTTTGCTGAACTCATTTATTAGTTCAAGTAGCTTTGTCATGGATACTTCAGGATTTTCTAATTACAGGATCATGTCATCCGCAAACAGAGTTTTACTTCCTCTTTTCCTATTTGGACTCCTTTAATTTTTTTGTCTTGTCTAATTGCCCTAGCTAGAACTTCTAGTACAATGTTGAATAACAATGGTGACAGTGGGCATCCTTGTCTTGTTCCCGATCTTAGAGGGAAAGCTTTCAACCTTTCCCCATTGAGTATGATGTTGGCTGTGGGTTTTTCATATATGCCTTTTATCATATTGAGGAATTTTCCTTTTATCCTATCTTTTGAAGTATTTTTATCAGAAAAGGATGTTGGATTTTGTCAAATGCCTTTTCTGCATTTATTGAGATGATCAGGTGGTTTTCTTCCTTCAATTTGTTAATGTGGTGTATTACATTGATTGATTTTCTTATGTTGCACCAGCCTTGCACACCAGGAATGAATCCCACTTGGTCGTGATGTGTAAGTCTTTTGATATGCTGTTGGATTCGATTTGTAAGTAGTTTGTTGAGAATTTTTGCATCTATGTTCATTAGAGAAATTGGTCTGTAATTTTCTTTTCTTGTGGAATCTTTATCTGGCTTTGGTATTAGGGTGATGTTGGCTTCATAAAATGTGTTGGGTAATTTTCCCTTCTCTTCAAGCTTTTGGAAGAGTTTAAACAGGATTGGTGTTAATTCTTTTTTAAATGCTTGGTAGAATTCACCTGTGAAGCCATCTGGTCCTGGACTTTTCTTTGCTGGGAGATTTTTGATGACGGATTCAATCTCCTTAATTGTAATTGGTTTGTTAAGTTCTTGTATTTCTTGTTGTGTCAGTGTAGGTTGGTTATGCTTTTCTAGAAATTTTTCCATTTCATCTAGGTTGTCTAATTTGTTGGCATATAGTTTCTCATAATATCTTCTTATGGTTCTTTTTATTTCTGTGAGGTCATTTGTAATTTCCCCCCTTTCATTTCTGATTGTATTTATTTGCATCTTCTCTCTTTTTTTCTTTGTTAGTCTAGCAAAGGGTTTGTCAATTTTATTGATCTTCTCAAAGAACCAGCTTTTGGTTTTGTTGATTTTCTCTATTGTTTCTCTGTTTTCATTTTCATTAATTTCTGCTCTAATCTTTATTGTTTCTTTCCTTCTTTTTGCTTTGGGATTGGTTTGCTGTTCTTTTCCTAGTTTCTCTAGTTGTTCAGTTAAATCTTTGAGTTTAGCTCTTTCTTGTTTTTTGATACAGGCATTTAGGGCTATAAATTTCACTCTCAAGACTGCCTTCGCTGTATCCCATAAGTTTTGATACGTTGTATTCTCATTTTCATTTGCCTCAATATATTTACTGATTTCACTTGCAATTTCTTCTTTGACCCACTTAATATTTTCAGGAGTGTGTTGTTCAGTCTCCACACATGTGCGAATTTACTTTTTTCCTGTCTGTTATTGATTTATAGTTTCATTCCATTATGATCTGAGAAAGTGCTTTGTATAATTTCAATCTTTTTATATTTATTGAGAGCTGTATTGTGACCTAACATGTGGTCTATCCTGGAGAAAGATCCATGGGCACTTGAGAAGAATGTATAACCCGCTGAGTTTGGATGCAGTGTTCTGAATATGTCTGTTAGGTCTAACTCATTTATCATATTGTTCAAGTTCTCTGTTTCCTTGTTGATCTTCTGTCTAGTTGTTCTATCTAATGATGTGTGAGGGGTGTTGAAGTCTCCAGCGATTATTGTAGGAATGTCTATTTCTCCCTTCAGTTGTTTTTTTTGTTTGTTTGTTTTTTTAAAGATTTTATTTATTTATTCATTTATCCCCCCCCCCCCCCCC